>CM038677.1:292948102-293241489 GCA_021605205.1 Aegilops longissima
AAGGGAAAGCGCAGGAGGAGTCCCGAGGCATCGAGCAAAGTTTTCCATATCGGTGCAACGAGACCAAGACGAGCAGGACGGCAGGATCGAGGTCATCGCGAGCCCACGACAAATACACCACCGTAACCTTTAAGCGTGTGAAGACCAACTTTTGTCAGGATAGCTTGTACTAGCTGTACCCCTTCAAATTGGCCGTTGTGGGATCCCTTCCCGCCTAATATTTGGAAAGAGGACCTGGGCCTCTATAAATAGGACTAGCCACCACCTTAGCAAGAGAGGGATCATTGAGATCATCCTCTACCACACAAGCTCACCGAGCTCAAGAACACCTCTCCTCAGGAGGTTGTTCTTCTCTTGTACTTGTTTATCCCCAGCCTACAAGGCAATCCACCACACCACACTGGAGTACGTTATTACACCTCATCTGTGGCCCGAACCAGTATAAACTCTTGTGTCCCCTGTTCTTCGAGTTCGTCGTGCTGAGCTTTGAGATCGTGGTGAGTGAGCGAGCTAGGGGGAGGGAGAGATCTTCGTGCGCACCCCAGTGTTCGAACCTTGAGGGTTTTGCCGGAACCCGAAATCCGACAATTTCCTAGTTCTTAATCATGCTTGGTTTGGATAAATGGGTTTTCCATGTGGCTTGAATTAATCTGATGTATCTGCAACGTGCTTATTTTTCATCAACATATTTTACTGATAGCATGCGAACCCTTACTTAACCTGATGATTACCTACCTTATATGTGTTGTAGGGAAACAATGGGCAGTATTGAGGTTTACAATTGAGGTTAGCACGTGCATGCTCTGTTGTCTAATAGCACATTATTGTGGAATTGAAGGAACCATTCTAATATTCAGGTTTTTAACAATTTGGTCTTGCACATGTAGGTCCTGCTGTCAGAGATTTTGACCCACTGTTCAATTCTTTTTGCATATGGGGAAATGAGTTGTCCATGGATATCACCAAGCCAAGAAACTTAGAAAGATTGTTAGATAAAGAAATTAGCGACAAAAACAACAAGATCTTTGTCTGCACAATGAAGAAGACATCAGTTCACTACAGGATGGTACTAACTATTATACCTTGCCTTTTTTATTCATTTGCCCCGTTTCCAATATAGAGAAGATATTTATCCACATCCTTGTTTTCAGGCCTTTCCAAAGCAGTTCACTGATGATTACCTCTCAAACCACCTGTATAGTCAGGAGGCGAGTAAGGTATTCATACAACACCCACGGTTCAATATTGAAGTGTTCCTGAAGAGGATGAAGGATGGACAGTCAATCATCCACATGAACTGGCCTTAAGTTACAAAGACCTTCAACATCAATGAAGGCTCAATATCCGCCTTCTGCTTCAGCAGTTTTCTAGATGAGATACATCTGTCTATGTACCATCTATGATGCTAATTTCGAAAAGTTATAGATGTTGCATGTGAAACTTGGTCCTAGTGTAGTTGTGTAATGGGGTAGCTGAGTGCTGAAGCTATATGATGTTATACTTTGATGTATTTCAATTATGAAAATGAAATATATTGTGTGCTTAATATGAAATGTCAGTTAGATTAATAAATGGATTATGAATAATCAGATAATTAGCCTGCTAATTGGGTTTTCCTATTGCAAACGGTTGTTGAAAAATACTATGGGCGATGACCTCAGGCAACACACACAATTTCTAGGAATAAACCGTGTTGGATCAATGAAAAATCACACACGACTTTCTCTTGAAAACTGTTTGCGTTAGGCTACCTTGCGTAAACGTTTACCACATAAAAACTGTGTGTGGTGGACAACCTTTGCCACACCGTTTCTTCTACGGACCGTGTGTGATAATTCAATAACGCAAACGATTTAACGGGAAAAATTCTTTGTGATGTACCTGTGAACGCAAACGTTTTCCTTGAAGCGACTGCGTGGGATGTACATACGAACGGAAACGTTTAGCGGGGACTGACTGTGTGGGATGTACTTGCGACCGGAAACAATTTTGCCGTATATTTGTATTTTTTAGCTCTACTGTACGTATTTCATATTTGAGTGCTCGCATATCGCACACGACCTCATTTTGCCGAGCGTGTGTGCCAGGAGGGCATATCCCCGACGGTTTTTGGGTCGTCTGGGAAGGACCCCCAATCGTCGACACTCACTTGGCGTTGGTTCCAAAGGCCGTCGCGGAAAGGGGTTAAAAACCGTTTGTTTAGCAGCTCGCTGTACTAGTGTCCAAACTTCAGATTGATGATAGTCCGGCCCTGACCTTCACATTCCGCCTTTATGACCCCTTCCTGTCGTCGCCTCGATTCCCCCGCGACGGGTGTGACGCCCCGAGACCGACGCTTCAGAAGCCTTCCAGTTATTTCGTGTTCGCCGTGTGTTTTATTTGTTTGTTGCATTTCATCATGGCATCATGTGCATTGCATCAACATGTTTTCTTAAAACTCGCGTCTGTTCGTAGTTGCCGTGACCTCCCTGCCTCGCCCGCTTGTGGGCCTCTGCTTGCCCCGACCTGCCTCTGCTTCTCCGCTTCTGGCCCGATGGCCCGATGGCCCGATGTGAGCGCTGAACCAAACCCTCGCTCATGAGCGCTGTTCAGTTTTTCTACGCTCACTGTTTCGGCCCGTTCATGTTCTTTTCCAGTTATGCGATTTTGCTAATTATCCAGGTTTTACAGATTTACAGAAAAGTCCCTCTCGATCATGCATTTAACAACTCACAAACTATGCATCAAATGTAAAAACTTCATATATGAAAATTGCTTAGAATTTCATATAGCTTCATAATATGCCACTCTCATCCATGTTTAAAATGTTGTTTGCATTTAATTTGCTAATATGACATGTTAAAATGATGTATTTCATAACTAATTAACCGTAGCTCCGAATTTAATAAACTTTATATGTAATTGGGGTAAAAAATGCATAGATTAACATGGTGCACTTTGTTTTACTGTTTAACAACATTAAAATATGTTTTAGGGCAGAACTGTAGCTAATTCGAAAAATGGACATGGGGATTTTCCGAAATTGTTGTTTGTTGTTCCGGCCTCATTTAAACTTGCCTAGATAGGTAGTTCTCATATGCTTCACCCCTTGCCATGTTAACCAACATTTAATATTGTTGAGTACCTAATCGGGAGTGAACTAAATAATGAATGTGGTGTTTCGTTAATATGCAACTCTTTGCATATTGAGCTCCGCTTAACTTGTAGAGTTGTTTGTTGCACTTTGCCATGCCATGCCTCATTAAACCGGACATGCATCATACTTGGTTGCGCATCATGCCATTTTTATGCTTGTGTGTTTACCATGTTGTTTGTTTCTTTCCGGTTTTCTTCTCTCGTTAGCTTCGGTTTCGTTCCGGAGTTGTGAGGATCCGTTCGACTACATCTGTTTGTCTTCTTCATGGACTCGTTCTTCTTCCTTGTGGGATCCCAGGCAAGATAACCATTACCCTTGATATGGCTTCTATCTTTGCTTTGCTAGTTGTTCGCTCTATCGCTATGTTGTGCTACCTACCACTTGTTTATCATGCCTCCCATGTTGCCATGTCAAGCCTCTAACCATCCTTCCTAGCAAACCGTTGTTTGGCTAAGTTACCTCTTTTGCTCAACCCCCTCTTATAGCGTTGCTAGTTGCAGGTGAAGTTGAAGCTGGTTCCATGTTGGAACATGGATATGTTGGGATATCACAATATCTCTTATTTAATTAATGCATCTATATACTTGGTAAAGGGTGGAAGGCTCGCCTTATGCCCGTGTTTTGTTCCACTCTTGCCGCCTCTAGTTTCCGCCACACGGGTGTTATGTTCTTGATTTTATGCTCTAACGCGGGGTTAGTTATGGGACCCCTTGACAGTTCACTTTGAATAAAACTCCAAAGAAGGCCCAACCTTGGTTTTACATTTGCCTAACAACCTATACCTTTCCCTTGGGTCGGCCAACTCAAGGGTCATCTTTATTATAACCCCCCGGGCCAGTGCTTCTCTAAGTGTTGGTCCGAACTAGAGCCACTTGCAGCGCCACCTCGGGGAAACTTGAGGTCTGGCTTTAGTTGTACGTAGTGCTCATCCGGTGTGCCCTGAGAACGAGATATGTGCAGCTCCTATCGGGATTTGTCGGCACAGTCGGGTGGTCTTGCTGGTCTTGTTTTACCATTGTCTAAATGTTGTAACCGGGATTCCGAGACTAATCGGGTCTTTCTGGGACAAGGAATATCCTTCGTTGATCGTGAGAGCTTGTGATGGGCTAAGTTGGAACACCCCTGCTGGGTATAAACTTTCGAAAGCCGTGCCCGCTGTTATGTGGCAGATGGGAATTTGTTAATGTCCGGTTGTAGAGAACTTGACACTTAACTTAATTAAAATGCGTCAACCGCATGTGTAGCCGTGATGGTCTCTTTTCGGCGGAGTCCGGGAAGTGAACATGGTTAGGGTTATGTATGAATGTAAGTAGTTTCAGGATCACTTCTTGATCACTTCTAGCTTCTCGACCATTGCGTTGCTTCTCTTCTCGCTCTTATTTGCGTATGTTGGCCACCATATTTGCTTAGCGCTTGCTGCAGCTCCACCTCATTACCTTATCCTACCCATAAGCTTAAATAGTCTTGATCTTGAGGGTGTGAGATTGCCGAGTCCTCGTGACTCACATATTCTACCAAAACAGTTGCAGGTGCGCGGTCATGTTGTTCATGACGTTTGTGACCCGTCGTGGCACACGGCATGGCACATGTACCAGACTGGATGCACAGACGTATGTGCCAAGAGGGAACGTTCCTGTGGCTCGATGAGGACGTCGGTTCCTCTGAGTGGGGGTGTATGTGACAGCCTGGCTTATTAGGGATGATAGACTACTCATATCAATAAGGAATTCCTTCTTTTCCGGAAGCCCATTCAAACAGAACTCCAAAGTTAAGCGTGGTCAGCTTTGGAGTAATTTCAGATGGTGACCGATCGAAGTTGTTCTAAAAAGCATTTAGTGAGGACAAAGTGCATAGAAAAGACTAGTATTGATCTGTGGGGCCAGTCTAGATACCGCCAGGAGTAAAGACCTGTCGTCGCCTCGATTCCCCTGCGACGGGCGAATGCGAACGGTCCAAAATATTTTTTTACAGATATGCCCCTGACCATACAAGGACGACGCCTAGAGGCTAGATCCCCAAATGCCATCTACATTGAGCAGAGAACATCAAGACCAGCCACGAAAAAACTTCAGAACATGGCCAACGCTCCTAGATCTTCTTCGCGCCCTCATGTTCCTCAAGATGGTGATTGGTAGAGATGCTAAGTGCCTCATCTTCACTTGAATCGACTCCAGGCGTAGGGGTATCTCCCTCTCGCAGATCTAGTCTCTGTGCAAGCGGTATTAGCCTCAATTGGCAATGACGTGCTAGCAGAAAATTCCCCCAATCCCAACAAAGAGGAGAGGGTATGCTTCATTTCGTTTCTTCTGCGGGCTTAGGATTCCCGATCCACCCCTTCCTCAGGGGCCTGTTAGAATTCTACGGGATCCAGCTGCACAATCTCACTCCAGGTTCTATTCTGCACATCTCGGGTTTTGTTGCTCTTTGTGAACTCTTTCTAGGCTGCAAGGCTCACTTTGAACTATGGAGAAAGTTGTTTTGCCTCGTTCCCTGTCATTGAGGGGGTTCCATATTTGAAGTTGGTGGCGCCAAAGTATGGCGCATAGCCAGATCAGGCTACCCTATTGGAACTCCCAAGGAGGTATCCCCAGAATGGTCTTCAAAATGGTTCTACATTGAGGACGTACCTCTTCCGGACCCAGTTCGGCGCGGCCTCCCCGAATTCTCCAGTTCCCCTTTGAAGAAACGCCTCAATTGGTGTCCCCGGAGTCCCAAGGAAGAAGAAAGTTCGGAAGTGAATAGGTTGGTCAGCAAGGTCAGATTACTTGCTCATTCCGAGCTCTCAATAGTTGAAGTCATGGCCATCGCAATAAAGCGATGTATTTAGCCTCTCCAGTCCAGAGTAACCCCTATATGGTGCTACAACGGAGAGAACGACACATCCCGTTACAGACGCAATGGCCCGGATACTCCGGCCGAACTGGCTATAATCTTGGCCGATCTGTATAAGGGGGAGAAAGAAGACTTCCTCCGCTTAAACTGCCGAGAAGGCTATTCCATGTACAACCCCATTGAATTGGTAAGTTTTTTGATTATCAGCATTGTTTTTCCTTGTTATCGAGGCATGCTAATCCAATACTTCTTGTTGTTCTAAAACAGTCATGGAGGAAGATGATCGTGGACATTCATTGTCCCTACCCATAGCCAGAGGATCACGTTCGCGATAGAGACCCTGGATTCTGCGAGGATCCGGATATACACATAGAGTTTGATGATGGAGTATTTCATCAGGCGAGCCTTGACAGTTTGGAAGTGGCTATTACGACCGACTACCCCCGCCTTTACAGTTTCTCCATTGTAAGTATTCAAAAAGATTTCTCGAAAATAGGTCCCTACTTGCACCTTATCCATTATACTTAAAACGTACTTCATAGGATCGGCGCTTGGCAAGCCACATTCCCTTGAGAGTGGCCTCTTTCCAGGGCAATCGTTCAAAACGAAAGGAAACGGGAGTGCTGTAGATCCCCCTCCGTCTTCAAAGAGGTATGTCCGTTGATATGTGCCTAAGCATGAGTTCGGATTGTTAATTTTTCCCTTCTACCTTTATTTCAGGAGGAGCACGCGACAAACAGTGGGAAAACGCCCTGCTAGCCGAATGTTAGCTAATTCGGCGTCGGACTCATCAACCAGGATGAGGGTTGATGCAGTGCCAGATCCACCCCCTCATGAGGATTCGGATGACGTATCCGTCATGAATTCTGAGGTGGAAAGCGTGATGAATCATCGTCGACTGAAAGAGGCCTTGCGCGCTCCAGCTTTCTCTAAACAGGAATTTACCACACTCGGCTCCGTGGCAGCATATATTCGAGCTGCCCGAGATGGACTTGCTGGAGTTACTCCACTATAATCAAAGGATATACTGTTAAGAGTTTGTGCAAATTTAATAGATATATGCCAGTAGCCCCCGAGACTTGAAGCGGTGAGGCCAACCAATTTAAGGATCGTTATGACCTGCATGTTCTCAAGGAGAAGAACAACGCGTTATCCCAGGAACTGAAAACAGACCAGACACAGCTGAATGCCGTCACCATAGAACTTGAGGAGATGAAAAAGGCTGCCATGACTACTGGTCAGAAGAGCAAACTTGAGGAGGAAAAAGATGAACAATCCAAAGAGATAAAGAGCTTAAAGGCTCAGTTATCGGCCGCGCAAAAAGAGAATATGAAGTTGAAAGGCGGCATATTCGGTATGACCTTTGGAACCATCAGAAAGACTCATACTATCCCATAATTCGTATTGTCACAACTCTATTGCTGCACGTCTATTAACTGGTCGGCCTGAAGAGGAAGTATCCGGATTTTGAGGCGATGTGCTTAAGGAACTATCCATTGTGCATGAGCGGCCCCGGAAAGCCATGAGAAGTATGGCCAAGGCTTTATGGCCATCCGATACCCCTCCAGAAAGTATGGAGGGGTTGGCGAATCTGTTCAAAGGTGCCCGGCGCCGCTTTGAGCTATGGAAGGCGTCCGCTTGTCGTGAAGGTGCACGAGAAGCATGGGCGATGGTGAAAACATGCTACACCAAGCTTGATCCAAATCATATGGCCTGAGTCGGACCTTAGGTACCGGACGGGAAAGAGATCCCGGTGAACTTGGTATATGGCCAAGTAATGATAGATGCAAAGTATTCGCAAGAAGACTGTAGTTTAGACAGTCTTATGGATGGTATAGATAAGGAGTAGTCATTTGATTCAATTTATCAATGTACTTTTTTATCAACCTAATCATCAACCGAACATTTAAAAAGTTGTCATCGCAGGCCTTCGGCTTCAACCTCCGAACCAAGAAGGTGGAGTGTTACCGGATACCGTGTTGGAATGTAAGAAACATTCATTATATTCAGAAACCAGGCAATCCGGCCATATTGCTCAAACAGACAAAATTTTGTTCAGGGAATTATGTTATATTACTTATTTAACGTAAGAAACATCTTCCAAGGAAATTAGTTCCATTAGGGGTTCCTTTCCTTGGGTCGGCATGCTTTAATTATGTGTGCCTAGGCTTTGATCTGAATTACGGGGAGCCTATCCCGTGTATATATATTAGAAGAGTTACAAAAACGTAAACAAACTATCGTTGCTTGCCGACCAATTATTCCCTTAAAAACGCCAGCTTTCAGCTTCAGCCGTCAGAGGTACAAGTCCAGATTACGGAGGAAATTTCAAAAAGTCCCAACTATCCATTCACGTGTACGTACGCATCTACCAGATCGAGTTAATTAGGGCTCGCTCCTCTCATCCTCCTATTGCTCTCTATCATGGCGGCGCCCAGCGACCTCGTCGCCAGCGGTCACGCAGCACCAGAATACGTCTTCTCGTCCTTGGCCGCACCGAATGACCTCGTCGATTGCTAGCGGCCAGCCGGAATGCTCGACCATGGCAGCCGCACGCCATGTTGCTGGACGTGCGCCAACTCGTCGTCTCAGCCGGCGGAACCAGCTCCTCGTCGATGGTGGGTGTGCGACAGGACGGATCAAACTGTTCCATGTTGATGCACTCACTCACGAAGTCGCCGACGAAGTGCATGATAGATGACACTCGATGTGGTCCTCCTTGGCTTGATTTGATTCCTCTGCACATCAGAAGTCGCTCACCACGTCGCCGGCGAACTGCAGTACACTCGCTCACGGCGTGCCGGCGAACTCCTTGGCTTGATGTGCACACCAGAAGTTCATGAGTGCCCACAAATCGCTGTAGGCATGTACAAATACAACCATAACCAGGTCATGAGTGCATACTTACTTGCGTGCATATACCTATGTTTGCTAGGATGTACTGTATGAAATCCATGTACTGCTATGAATTTTTTCTGAGCTACTACGAATATTTTCCATGTACATTTGCTTGCTCAGAATGAAAATTTTCTGAGTGTCGTGTGTATGAAAATCACATGGATACATCAGTTAGTTCACACCGTGTATCCGTGTACTATGTCTCATCGCCGTCAACATTCAGATGCATGGACATAGACTCGGAATTCAGAAAATAACATATGTTCTTCCTGGCGTTGAACTGCATAATCTTTGTGCACGGCCGCCTTCAAAGTGGAGTCCACACGGACAGCAACATTCATGCGGCCAACATGGTCGAGCAGTCTGGCTGGACCGCCGGCGACGAGGTCGTTCCGCGGGGCGATGGACGAGAAAACGTAGCGTGGTGCCGTGTGGCCGCCTGTGAGGAGGTTGTTTATATCGACTCGGCAGTTCCATACGTATATGCGTACACGGGAATGGATAGTTGGGATTGAAAACTCATGGATAGTGGTATTCGTGCTTTGAGATTGAGCTTGCCACGTGGCATCCATCCGGCTGGGTCTCACCAGCCTCAGTATGAGACCCGGTCTCATAGAATTTTTCTCCCCGGATTACCCGGTTGTAACAATCGCTGAGGTGCTCCCTTTACACCCTAGTCGAACAATCAGGAACGTAGGGTATAAACATAGGAGCGAGCCAACCCAGCTTGGCAAAAACTTAAGTCATAGAGTTGCATATAATGGCAGAAAATTGTATATAACAAACGACATAGACAATGTAAGCCACGAGCTTTTAGTAAGGAGCTTCGTCAAAGAAGCCCCCAGTGAAGGTGGGGCGTATACATTTAAAGATGTGTACCCCTGACAGTTCGGTAGATCCGAACATACACTGGGATATAAAAACGTAGAAAATGAGAAAGAAGAGAAAGAAAGAAGAGGTGAAAAAGGAGCCTAGTCAAAGAATCATAAAGGAGGTGGCTGAACTATGCGTAGAACCGTCGAAGCCGAGCAGCGTTCCATGGACTCGGCTCAAGGCGATTATCCGATGCATTACGAGGCGATAGGCTCCTTCTGTGAGAAGTTCATCTATGATGAAGGGGCCCTCCCATTTTGGTTTGAGCTTGTCCTTTTTCTTCTCTGGGAGACGTAAGACGAAATCGTCGATGTTGTATGCCTTGGCCCTCACTTCTCTGCTTTCGTATCGCCTGGCCTGTTGCTAATAGAATGCGGAACGGGCCTTTGCAATATCACGCTCCTCTTCAAGGCCTTCTAGGTCGTCCTGCCGATCGAGCTTGGCTTCTCGCTCTTCGTACATGCGCACTCGAGGTGAGTCATGTATAATATCGCAGGGCAAAACAGCTTATGTGTTGTACACCATGAAGAAATGTGTGTATCCGGTTCTGCGATTAGGCATAGTCCGCAGCCCCCCAGAGCACGTAATCGAGTTCCTCAACCCAATGCTTATCTGACTCCTGCAAGGAGCGCACCAGTCTGGGTTTAATGCCACTCATAATCAGACCATTGGCCCGTTCAACCTGACCGTTAGTTTGAGGGTGGTAGACGAATGCATAATCGAGCTTGATTCCCAAGTTAGCACACCATCTTTTTACCTCATCGGCTGTAAAATTGGAGCCATTATGAGTGATGATGTTGTGCGGGACACCATAACGGTGTACCACGCCGGATATAAAGTCAACCACTGGCCCTGCTTCAGTCGTCTTTACTGGTTTGGCCTCTATCCACTTGGTGAATTTATCCACCATAACCAATAAATATTTCTTTTTGTGGCTTCCCCCTTTAAGGGGTCCGACCTTGTCTAGCCCCCAGACCGCAAAAGGCCAAGTGATGGGGATTGTTTGTAAGGCAGCGGGAGGCATGTGGCTTTGATTGGCGAAAAGCTGACATCCTACGCAATGTTGCACAGGGGCTTGTGCGTCTGCTCGGGCCGTTGGCCAGAAGAAACCTGTCTGGAAGGCCTTGCTTACAAGGGCCCGAGCTGCGGCATGATGGCCGCCCAGACCAGCATGTATTTCAGCCAAGAGTTGTCATCCCTCCTCTTTGGAGATGCATCTTTGAAGGACTCCAATAGTGCTTTTCTTGTATAGTTCACCTTCGTGAACTTTATAGGCTTTAGAAAGTCGAACTATGCGACGGGCCTCATTTTGATCATCAGGAAGCCCCTACCTATTAAGGTAGGTTGGGAAGGGTTCGGTCCATGGAGGAATAATGGCCATGATTTAATGATCAGATGGTGTTACTTCTGTATCCGAACCCCCGATGATACCTGTATCTTGTTCGGCATCTGGGGGTGTTATCAGGTCTGGACTTGTATTGCCGCTCTTGTCCTGTCACACTACGGATGGCTTGAAGAGCCTTCCACAAATGTGTTAGGTGGGATAGGGTTGCAGTTGGCCCCCATTCGAGCAAGTATGTCCGCTGCCTGGTTATTGTCTCGAGCGACGTGATGAAACTCAAGCCCCTCGAATCGAGCCGATATTTTTAACACGTCGTTTCAATATGTAGCCATTTCTGGATCTTTGGCAACGAACCCTCCATTTATCTGGGATATTGCGAGGTTTGAGTCGCCACGCACCTCTAGGCATTGTATTCCCATGGAGACAGCCATTCAGAGACCGTGTAAAAGTGCCTCGTATTCGGCTGCATTGTTGCAGTCCGTATACATGATTTGTAGCACGTAGCGGACTGTGTCCCCCATAGGGGATGTCAAGATGACACCAGCCCCCAGTCCGGCTAGCATTTTAGAGCTGTCGAAGTACATGATCCAGTTGGAGTATGAACTGTACTCTTTAGGGAGCTCGACTTCCGTCCACTCGGCGACGAAGTCGGCCAGCAGCTGAGACTTAATAGCTCGGCGTGGCTTGTATGTGATTTCGAATGGTAAGAGCTCAATGCCCCATTTAGCAATGTGTCCAGTGGCATTCCTGTTATTTATAATGTCATTAAGTGGTACTTCGGATGCCACTGTGATCAAACACGCATGAAAATAGTGCCGGGGCTTGCGGGATGCCATAAAGACCGCGTAAGCTATCTTTTGATAGTGAGGGTATTGGGATTTGCATGTTGTAAGGACCGCCGATACATAGTACACTAGTTTCTGGACCGGGAATTTATGTCCATCTTCCTCTCGCTCGACGACGAGTACGACGCTCACTACCTGGTGAGTCGGCAATATATAAAGCAACATAGGCTCGCCAACACTTGGGGCGGCTAGGATTGGGTTGCCTGCTAGTAAGGTCTTTATTTTTTCCAATCCGGCTATAGCCGCATCTGTTCATTCAAAGTGGTCGGTGTGTCGGAGCCGTCTATAAAGTGGCAATGCCTTTTCTCCTAATCTGGAGATGAAGCGGCTCAAAGCTACCACGCACCCTGCGAGTTTTTGGACATGTTTTAAGTCTGTTGGTATGGCCAATTGTGACAAGGCTTAGATTTTGGCTGGGTTCGCTACAATTCCTCTATTGGAGATAATGAACCCTAGTAGCTTTTTGGCCGGGACACCAAAAACACATTTTTCCGAATTAAGCGGTATGTCATATGTTTGGAGGTTGTCAAATGTGAGGCAGAGCTCGTCCACCAATGATTCAACGTGTTTAGTCTTGATGACCACGTCGTCCACATATGTTTCCACTGTCTTGCCAATTTGTTTTTCCAGGCATGTTTGAATCATGCGTTGACAGGTGGCACCAGCGTTTTTAAGCCCAAAAGGCATAGTGTTGAAACATAAAGGCCTGTACGGGGTAATGAACACCGTTGCAGCCTGGTCAGGCTCCTTCATCTTAATCTGGTGATATCTAGAGTAAGCATAGAGGAAACATAATGAATCATGTCCCGTGGTTGCATCGATAATTTGGTTAATGCGAGGCAGCGGGAAATGGTCTTTGGGGCGTGTTGGTGTACAAAAGTAGGGGCCTTTCTGTACCCCTTTACTTGTGCATGGGCAGTTGTAGCCACACCTACGGCCATGCTTTGCGGGGCAGAGGAAGCGAAGATACAAGACTGCCAGGGCAGTGCTCAAGCCAGAGGAACGAAGAGCAAAGGGACAAGATGGATTTCCCCCGGCAAGAGCCTTACTGGGGCGACCTACATAGCCCCGGAAAGAACCATGCTAGGGAAACTTGCCCAACACCAGCAAGGCTGCCACGCTTGAGCCTGAGAGTTCTGACACCATCGACAACGTCGAGACCAAGACTCAGGGGCGCCTGTGTGGTGGCATGCAGATCTTTGTGAGGAGCAAAGGCTTGAGAATCTGGAGAGAAACCAGAAGGAGAAAACCCCCGGCAAGAGCCTTGCCGGGGACAGGCAGAGACCCCCAGCAAGAGCCTTGCCAGGGACAGATGAAGACCCCCAGTAAGATCCTTTCCGGGGACGCCCGTGAGACCCCGGCAAGACCCTTGCCGGGGGCTTCTGCGGGGCCGAGGCCTGGCCCGCACTTGCCAGAGTTTTGCTGCCCCACACCCGTTCCGACGTGGCGGCCAGCCCGCCAACTAGGCAAGCGCCTGCATGGCAGCATGCAGCTTCTAGGCCAACTAGCCAAGCACCTGCGTGGTGGCGTGCAGATCTTCGTGGAGACCCTGTCACCGCACCAACTCAGCAGCCAGCCAGCCAGCATGGCGCTGCTTGCCTAGTCACCTTGGACGCGCGTCGGAGGAAGGCGAGGCGGCGGTGGACGGGACAAGCTTCTTTGTCATCCCCGATAAAGCAAGAGGGCACGTCGGCAGCGCATTAAATGTGTTTGTCCTACGGTCCCAGGCGATAGACTTGTACACTGTACATACTTTCCAGCTCCTGTGTGCCACTGTGGCGACCCCTTTGGCATATAAAACGAGGCCCGAGGTGTACTGAGGAAGGATTCAGACTTTTTGGACTGGGCACGCACCGCAGCTAGTTCAAGACCTCAAGAATACTACATACACACAACGCATGACTAGGCTTTTACTTATCATTTGCGGCCCGAACCTGGGTAAAAATGCCCCCGTATTGAACTTCTAGACCGGCTCTTTGCGTAGCCCCACGCCCCTCCAACCATAGAAGGGACTCCCCGAGGGATCCCATAGGTGTCGTCCCTAAGCGTCGACATCTTTGGCGCGCCAGGTAGGGGCGCTGAGGCTGTGAAAATCCGGTTTTGGAGTCAACTCATCAACTCCTTCATCGCGATGGCTTGAGAGAAGAAGGCGACGTCGATTAGCCACACTCTGGTGCCATCAGCTAGGCGAGGCGGTGCTGTCCGCAGCTGCAACAACCATCCGCGTGGCGACGAAAAAGCTAAGTCACGCAGAACCTTGAGCAAATTTCTTTTTGTAGAGTTATCTTCCTCGGAGGATTTTGCTCTTTGTATGGAAAACCTGCACACAAGGGAACCCTTCTGCTATTGGCAACGCCCTTGTTCTGCTCCGAGTCCACTCAACAGTTCAAGCGGCTGCACTGAGAACAGCAAGGTGGCTTTCCCGGCAGCAAGCGCCCCCCGGCAGGCTGCTAAGGATCCGTTCCTGAAAGCGCCACAGCATGGGTTTATGCACCGACAAACCTATCCAACTAGGCGTAGGTTGTGTACATACAAGGAAAGATTGAACAGGAAGATAGCATGCTTCATTTCAAAGTACTGCAGAGTTATATTACATCAATGATTGTCGCGGTTCTAAGTTAAGATAAATTGTCTTGGGCATGAACTCGCAGCGGCAAGGAGAAATGGGGTGGCTAATCCCGGTGCTTGCCCTCCACCCTCTTCACTCCGTCGATGCAGCTGATGATGGGCTCGGTACGCTCTTCGAGCGCCGTGAGGTCCGTGTCCTCCGGCAAGCTCTCAAGTGCGTTGGCGAAGTCGATGCTGGGGGTTCCAGAATGCCACGTTGGTGAGCACCTTGGTTAGGGCGCCCCGGCAAAGCTTCCGGGCCTCATTGGCCAAATAAGTCGCTCGATTGAAGCGGAGCTGCTCCAGGGTGTCGAGGACACGCTCGAAGAACAAGGTCAGCCTGGCATTGGGGCTCACATTCGCCTCCTGGGAGTACATGACATCCGGCATGCCCACGACGGCTAGTTGCATGGTGAGCTTCTCTGCAACGTCGATGGGACGGCTGATCCAGAGATTTATGCTGCCCACATAGTCCTTGTGGGCGGCGGCGTCATCACTCCGCAACTGCTTTTTGGTCTCGAGGGCCTTGTTCAGGGCCTCCTCTCGGGCCGTGACCTCTGAAAACATCCTCTTCAAGGCGCCCAGTTGCAGCTTCAGATCATCAATGGAGCTGTTGGCCTTGGAGAGCAGCTTGATCTGGTCGGAGACGGTAACCTGCGAATCCGGCAGAGTGCGGTTGGCCGTGTCCCTCTCCTCCGTTAGCTCTGAGACCTTCTTCTTCAGCTCCTCCTGCTCCAGCTCCAGCTTCTCCACCTTGCCGGCATGGTCCAGGGCCAGAGCATCGAGTGTGTCCTTATGCTTCTACTCCAGCTCCTGGGTCCGCTGCGCGACGATCTTCCCGATTTCCTCGTTCTTGCCGTGGAGCATGGTGGCAAGCGCCTGCTCACGGGCAACGAGGTCTTCCTCCTTGGTGTCCAGCAAAGCTTGCTGCTGCAGCCGGGCGGCATCGTCCTTCGCGGCATGTTCCTTCGCCGCCTCTTGGGCCTTCTCGATGTCAGCCTGCTTTAGGATGAGCTCTCGCTTGCACTCATCCAGCTCACCCTGGGCAGTCCTCAGTTCCTACCGATCCTCGCCAAACCAGACATGCGTCTGAGCGACGTGCTCCTCAAAATCTGCCTCCGCCTTTTCCACCGCCGCCATCCAGGAGTTCACCTTTTCTTGGTGGGCACGGTGGAGCGCTTGGAGCTTCTGGAAATTGGCGCTCATGGCCCGGAGGAGCTGCTCCTCCTGGAACCACACCACCGGGCGCCGGTTCATCAACAACCAGAGCCCGTGGTGGCGAAGCGCCATCACAAACACCTCCTGCTCGCCGGTGCCGTGGTGCTTGCCGTCCTGGGAGGCGGATGAACAAGTCATCACCCACCTTCAGGTACTTGCCCGGTGCGGGGGCTGCAGGGGAGGAAGGTTGGTCGTTGGCCACCTCCTCCTCGGCAGGCTTCTTGGCGGCCTCCCCGGCGGTAGCCTTGGTGGCCTCCTCGGCAACGGCCTTGTCGGCCTCCTCGGCAACGGCCTTGTCGGCCTCCTTGGCGGCAGCCTTGCCGGCCTCCTCGGCGGTGGACTTGGCGGCTTCCCCAGCAGCGATCTTGGCGGCCTCGGCTTCGGCATCTTTCGGATCACGGGTTTCGGCAAAACCCTTAAGGTTCAAACTCTGGGGTGTGCGCGAAGTTCTTTCCCTCCTACCGATCTACGCCCTAGGCTCGCTAAGATCTCGCGGACGAACTCGACGAACTCGCAACACAAAGACACAAGATTTATACTGGTTCGGGCAACCGTTGAGGTGTAATACCGTACTCCAGTGTGGTGGTGGTGGATTTCCTCTTGGGCTGAACAATACAAGGGGAAGAACCGCCTCCTGAGGTTGAGGTGTTCTTGTGCTGGATGTGTGGCTAAGGATTGGCTCAAGATTAGATGCCTCCTACTGTGGTGGCTAGTCCTATTTATAGAGGCCCTGGTCCTCTCCCTAAATATTGAGCGGGAAGGGAGCCAACAACGGCCAATTTGAAAGGAGACAACTAGTACAGCTTATCCTGACAAAAGTGGTCTTCGCCTGCAAAAGGCTCTAGTGGTGACGCCGCCTTGGGCTCCATGGTGACCTCCGTCTTGCCGTCCCGCCGGTCTTGGTCTCGTTGCACCGATATGGAAACCTTTGCTTGATGCCTCGGTACTCCGCGCCTGCGCTTGCCTCCTTTAGCACCAAAGAGGAAACGAGGATGTTGTGCACGCAGGCGCCCGTCTGGTCTCGATCGTCATGGCTCACATCACGAGGACCTCGCAAGGTTTGCTTCGCCTTGATCTCTCCGCCCCTCACGAGCCTGCCTGGCGAGGCCGCCCCCGAGACGGTCTTGTGTCGTCCGCCTCGTGAGGTTGGCCCCTCGCGAGGGTCTTGAGTGCCTTGCTGGTGAAGATGGGCCGTATAGGCCTAGTAACACAGCCACGCCATGGGCCGCGGGCTGGCAAGTCTGGGGACCCCTGTTCCCAAAACGCCGACAGTAGGCCCCGGGCCCAAGGCGCGCTTGGGCTTGGCTTCGAGGCGAAGCCAAAGGTCAAGTGCGGAGCGCCGCGGGCCCCAAAAGCCTGCGGCCTCAGTCGACGCGTGGCAGGTTATTGGACGTGGGCGTCTTTGCTTCCCCACGTTGCCTCGGCAACTGCCCAACTTGACATGTCCCAGCGAGATGCAAGGAAAACCCTCATTACCTGTGATCGTGGAGGGCGCTGGTTGGCCTTCTCCTGCTATAAATGGGGATGGAGGCAAAGCCCCCGTCGCCCATTCCTTCCCATTCCGTTTGCTTCTTCCTCCTTTGCTCCACCACCGACTCCAATGGCGATGTCGAAGAAGTTCTTCGCCGCGGAGAAAGGAAAGGCCCTCGAGGGGCCCGCTCCCGGCGTAAGCGGGATGCGGCTGCTCCGTAAGCACGCCGCGACTTCTCCATGCTCCCCGCCCCGGTGCGCCGCCATGTGGCAGGTGTTAGATATTACTATCGAGCGTAAACCGCCTATCGGGCCGGGTTAACTCATCGATGAGTTCAACGTGTAAAAGCCCAAGAGGCATGAAAGTAAGGGCCCAAGGCTCAGTAGTCGGTTTAGAACTCAGCCGTAAACCGCTTGGTATGTAAACTTGTATTGTGTTAGAATAGAGAGAGACCAACCCGATACTGAATATGAACCGGAGGTTGGGACTCTCTGAATCGACGAGCGCCACTGTGTATATACGGGACCACCGGGTGTTCAAGGCGCATAACAACAACTCGAGGCTTAGGCAAAGCTTATTTGCTCCTAGTCATCGAGACCACATCAATCCCATCACAACTAGATGTAGGCTTTACCTTCATCGAAGGGCGAACTAGTATAACTCTTGTGTCTTTGCGTCCGCTTTAACCCCTTCAAGTTAACCCAGAGCGATGGCTCCATGACTAAGTCCTTTCATGAGGACATCTCGCCGTGACAAAACCACGACAGTTTGCGCCACCGTGGGGCTATCGCACGATGGTTTGTTGATCTGGAGGGCAAGTTGAAGGACTCAAGGCTATGCTTGTGGGCGGATGACCAAGAGTCGCCGCGCAAGCTCTACATCGACGACGCAGATGGGGCCCCGAGGCCAGCTCAATCGAGTACGGATACCGGGTCCCCTTTGGTGGCATACACGCTTTCATCGGCAAGATCGGTGAGCGTGGCTGAGCCGGACATCCGCACCGACCTCATCGAGACGGTTCAGCGTCGAGATCTGCCCTGAGTTAAACCGCCGTGAAGCGTGCCTTTGTGGGAGTCATCCACGGAGGAAGTTATGAGGACAGATCGTAGTCCGGTGGCGAGACCGTCGTCTACTCCGACGACGAAGTCGTCAACCGGAGAAATCAATCTCAGATCGGCTACAAGATGGCCGGATTGGGGCTGTTCCGATGGTGACAGTATTCCGGACCCCTCTGATCCGCCCAACCGGGTTGGAATATTCATGGCCGGTACACAAGCAATGCTTCACTCTTCGACCGCTGCAGCAATGGTTGCCGGTTGAACAACGGCGACGGCTGCCGGGGCAGGAGGCCCTGCGCGCCCGCCGACTCAAGTTTTATCAGATCTGTTCGATGCGTTGGCTGTGCTCATGGCCGAGGTTAACCCGGCGGATCAGGATGCTCATAACGCGGAGATTGCGAAGGTGAAGGAACAAATCACTCAGGCTAAAGCGGATCTAGCAGCTGCAGAAGCCAGGATGACGGCAGAGCAGGCCGCTTTAGATGGGCAGGCTTATAGGCTCATGCCGATCGTAGCGCCACATGAAGTCATGAAGAGGAAATACAGATCCCGCTTGCCTTCAGTTTTCGAGGAAGAGACCTCTTCAACACCTCGAGCGGAAACAGTAATCCGCCGGTGGTAAACCGGGCGGAAGCACTGGACGGCGCGGCGCCGTTCAGCCCCGCTTAATAGATCTACCTCGCCATAATGCCGGGCGCCTCAGCTGTGCAAACACCTCCGTGTCACTACTCCAACCCGATGGATAACCTTGTTGCAGCTGCAAGACGGCTGGAGGCTATTCCAATTGAAGGCGATTCACCACAGGCAGAGAGGACGCCGGGTCAAGGAGCTCCTTAGGACAGCTTTGGTCCAACAAGAAGCCTATTCAGATGCAGCCGCGACCGGATCCACTCTACCCCCGCCCAAGCCGGAGCTATAGCGAGCACGTGGATGAACCGGCCGATCAAGTAATGCACGGTGGTGCGCCTGTGGCAACAACCCGCAGGTGGCGCCGAGAACGCCCGGGGGTGGTGGACCGGCCCGAGCGCGCAGGGAGGCCGAGTTAGCAGCACAACATCAGGCTTATCCGCTTACGCCGGTTCGTCCGACCATCTCGGTCGAGCCTGGGGTTACCTCTAGTTCTTTGGGGGTGCCTTGCCTCGTCCCTGCTTTACGCAATGTGCACTTGCCCAAGGATTTAAAGGGTCCATGCAAGGTGCCAAATTACACCGCCGATTTGGCTCCAGAAGCATGGATAGAAAGTTATGAGATGGCCATGGAGATGCTGGATGTGGATGAGGCCGCGTGTGCAAAGTACTTCACCATGATGCTCGAAGGCATGGCCCGTACTTGGTTGAAGAGCTTGCCACCCAATTCTATCAATTCATGGGCCCAGTTGCGGATCCGGTTTATCCAGAATTTCAAAGATACCTGTAAGCAGCCCATGTCCATGGTGGACTTGGCGGCTTGTGTCCAGGGTGAAGGGGAGTCAACAACCCATTGGGTACGCCGCTTTTCGGAAATCTTGCACTCGTCAGACCGGATCAACGCTGACTCTGCGATCTTAACCCTGGAGGGCAACTGCCACTTTAAGCCTTTGAAGTTGAAGTTGCGGCGCATGAAGCGGTTTTGCAATGACATGGGCACTCTCATGGGAGCTTTAGTGAAGTATGCTGATTATGATAGTACCAAGGATCCCGAGTCTGATGATGACGAGACAGGGAAGGGAAGGAAGAACAGCAACTCGAAGGGCCAGCAACATCACTCGGCAGGTAATGGTGGGGGCAAGCGTAAAGCGAACGACAACATGGACTTCGTAGCTAACACCAACGCGCAGGACAAGGGCCAGCGGCACAAAGGTAAGCAGCCAAATCGAAGTGGAGCGCCTAATCCCAATCCGGACCGCTTGAACTATCTGTTGAATCAACCCTGTCCGAAGCATGGGACGAAGGAGACGCCAGCAAACCACCTCTGGAAGGATTGCTACATTATGCAGGAGTTCAAGAGTTCTAATGCTTTCGGTATGATCAAGGTTACGCGGCGGTTCGGGATCCGGCCGGATTACGGTGGAGGAAATTCCGGTTCAGGATTTAATGCTAATCCGGGCGGACATAACAATCAGAACAATCAGAACAATCAGAATAACCAAGGTGGTTACAACCAGCAGCAGCAACAGTCGGGTTATCAGAGCAACCCAAAGCAGTTGAATAGTGGGCAGTACCATGTCTTCACCACCAACTTAGACAAGCGAGACTGGAAGCTTCAGAAGCGGGCAGTCAACATTGTTGAACCGGTCGTGCCTCATTACCTACGCTGGTCAGAGCAGCCCATTGTATGGAGTAGAGAGGATCATCCTCCCCGGGTTGACAATCCGGGTCAGCTAGCCCTGGTGGTGGCACCTTCAGGTGGGAGGTTATAAGTTCACCAAGGTGCTTATGGATGGAGGGAGCAGCATCAACATCCTGTACTATGAGACCTTCCATCGTATGGGGTTAACAGATAAGCATCTCAAACCGTCCAATACAGTGTTCCATGGTGTGGTACCTGGCAAGTCAGCATATCCGGTTGGTAAAATAGCTCTGGAAGTGGCCTTTGGAGATGAATATGACTCGGATCGGAAACATTGGCGTTTGAAGTGGTGAAAATCCAAAGTCCATATCACGCCTGTTTGGGCGGGTGGCTTATGCCAAGTTCATGGCACGGCCTTGTTATATCTATTTGCAGCTCAAGATGCCGGGTCACAAAGGACAATAACGGTTCATGGGAGCCGCAAGATCGCTTTGGAATGTGAGGAAGGTGATGCGGCTTACGCAGAGTCGGTTTGTGCCACCGAGGAGCTGAAGTATTATAAGGATAATGTTGATCCCGCGGACATGACTCCATTGAAGAAGCCAACTACGAGCATGATCCGCCCTGAAATTCAAATCGGCAGTGAGACTAAGCTTGTTGACTTCATGCTCGGCGATTCGTCCAAGCAGTTCAACATCGGTGCCAACTTGGATCCGAAATAGGAAAAGCGCTCATTGAGTTCATCCGTGAGAATCGGGACATTTTGCATGGAAGCCTTCGACATGCCGGTGTACCGAGGCAACTCGCTGAGCACACTCTTAATGTTGATCCCAAGTACAAACCGGTGAAGCAGTTTCTCCGCGGTTTAACGAAGAAAGGCGTAAGGCCATTGGAGGAGGTGGCGAGGCTCTTAGCAGCTGGTTTTATCGTTGAAGTTTTCCATCCGCAGTGGCTTGCTAATCCGGTGCTGGTTCTTAAGAAAAATGGCACTTGGCGCGTGTGTGGATTACAGATCTTAACAAGGCTTGTCCAAGCAGATCCTTTGCCCTCCCCGCATTGACCAAATTATTGATGCCTTCGTGGGTTGTGGCGTTTGAGCTTTTGGATGCGTACTCGGGTATCATCGAGATCAAGATGGCGATTAAGGACCAGGAGAAGACGGCGTTTATCACTCCCTTTGGAGCCTTCGCTATGTGTCTATGCCTTTTGGGCTCAAGAGCGCCCAAGCAACTTATCAACGCTGTGTGCAGAATTGCTCGCATAAACAGATCGGCCGTAATGTACGCCTATGTTGATGACATTATGGTCAAATCAAGGAGAAGGAGACAGCGATTGACGATTTGAAGGAAACCTTTGACAACTGCGGGTTTACAAGATGATGCTCAACCCGCCAAATGTGTCTTTGGTGTTCCGGCAGGCAAATTATTGGGTTTTCTCGTGTCTAACAGGGGAATTGAAGCTAATCCGGAGAAGATTACAACTATTACCTCCCTGGCTAAACCGAAGTGTATTAACGATGTCCAGCGTTTGGCAGGGCGGATTGCCGCCTTCGAGCGGTTTATCGGCCGCCTCGGAGAAGGCCATCCCTTTGTATCGATCTTTGAAAAAGATGATCAGTTTATGCGAGTGCAGCCCGACGAGGCGTTGGAGGACTTAAAGCGCAATTGGCCAACCGCTGTGCTCGCCGCTCCCATTGACAAGGAGCCGCTTTTGCTATATGTTGTTGCTAATGCCCGGCGGTCAGCGTGGCCATTGTGGTGGAGCGGAAGGAGGCAGGAAAGGAGCATCCGTTCAACGTCCGGTTTACTATATCAGCAGGTACTTATCGAATCCAAGCAAAGGTATCCACATTGGCGAAGTTGGTATATGGAGTTTTTATGGCAAGCGGAAGCTGAAGCAAGTATTTCCAAGGGCACCCCATCACGGTGGTCGATTCTGCTCCTTAGGCGATATCATCTGAACCGGAAGCGGCGGCGGATTGGTAAGTGGGCTATAGAGCTTGGGCCGCACGGTTCGAAATGCGTGCCTCGGACGGCGGTGAAGTCTCAAGCACTTGTGGATTTCATTAATGATTGGACAGGGTTGCAAGCGCCTGAAGAAAAGCCGGATCACACATATTGGACCATCCATTTTTACGGATCCAGGCAATTGGAGGGCTCGGGGGCTGGAGTCGTGTTAACTTCCCCACGAGGTGACAAGTTCTGTTACGTTCTCCGCTTAATGTTCCCTTGTACTAACAATGCAGCTTATGAAGCCTTGCTGCATGGTCTCCGGATGGCTAAGGAGATGAATCTAAGCCGGGTTAAGTGCTTCGGTGACTCGGACCTAGTGGCTTAGTAGGTGTCTGGCACTTGGGTTTCAAAGGACCCACTCATGGCTGCATATCGTCGTGAGGTGGACCGTGCCGGTGGCAATCACTGTCGGGGCCAGCTCTGTTCCCGGCCAGGCTCAGGCGCATTCGGATTTGAAGAAGAGGCCGGGCTAGGCGGGCCCACTTCCCCTCGGCCCCACCCGCCGGCCACACAAGCCCCTGTCCAGTCACTTAAGTGGGAGCACAGTTCGCGGAATACGTTTTCATTTTCTGAAAACGTACTTTGATTCACCTTCGGTTAGGAATACGCTTTCCCTTCTGTGAAAACGTATTTACCTTAGTGCGCTTCTGTTTTAACTGCCAATGGCCTGTCTGTGAATATTCTTTTTATAGAATAGTCGTTGGGCTTCAAACGTCCGTATCTTCGTGATCGTAACTCCGATTGAGGTGAATCCAAAGCCCACGTCTTTGTCTCATCGAGCCTGGTATGTTGGTACCATTTTCATAAGGTGTTCACATAGTGAAAATGACCATATCGCCCTTGCCCGTAAACAGCCGCCTCCGGGAGAGAATTGTTTCCGGCAATCTTTTCGCGTTCCTTCTGCACTTCTTCCCGGTGACCTCTTCATCCCCAGGCAAGCCACACCATCCACTTGCATGACTGCAATGCATTGACATGGTTTATTTATTTGAAATTATTTAAAATATTGCTTTAGCTAACATGACTTTGTGCATGGAATTTATCAGAGTTGTTTTGATCTTGCTATTGCCATGCTACTGTTTAGATTACTAGGGTATATGCTTGCAGTTGATGGATGTCATGTTGCCATTGGATTATTAGTGGCTAGTATGATTATTCTCATAATGGTAGTTGATATTCGGTTGCCTGGAGTGTTATTTTGGAGATGATTCTTGCATTTTTTTCTTAGTTGCATATCATGATATCGCTATGGGATTAGTAGCATTATTGTTCTTGGATCCAGCATGCTCTTAGTATTTTGTTATCCTCGTAGTATTAAGTTATGGCTATGATATGGTTTGTATTATTTGCTGGATATTGCCGTGACTTGGTTGACAGATGGATATATGATATCGGATTATCAGATATACTTTGGGGATAAATTCCATCATTTAGTTGGTCAGGTGCCACCGAACCGGGCTTTTCTAGTGTAACCACATTTGCCTTTATGGGAAGGCCCTAATGCGGTCTATTGTCATGTCTCTGGTTGGTGCCTCCAATGAGGGCAGTTTATGGGCGTGTGTTTGCCTGGCCCGGTAGGCAGACATAACCTTGTGTGCCCATGGTTGGTATTGAGATCTCTTTGTCCCGTTTGGGACCGTGTTTGTTTTGCCACGACGGTGGACGTTGGATGTCATCGGTTGACATTGGGGCCACCCAGGACTTAGCCCAGAGGGGAGTTGGTCAGAGTGTCTGGGAGAGTATCATGGCAGTAGATCGGTTTTGTCAGAACGTCGTTGGTCCACCCGAATGGGAGTGCGAGGCCATGGGTTATGTGATGTGGGTACAGTGTGCTAACCTCTGTAGAGTGTGTGTGTTTGATCTATCGATAGCCGCATCCTTGGTTATGGGCACAATTCGTACTAGGTCACAACGTTCGATCAACACTCACATGATGAAATGACTTATAGGTGATTTATATGTTGCTATTGTGAGCAGTAACAGTTTGGCAGGATGCCGATGATGATGTTGAGATGATCTCTAGGATGATCATTCAGTTTGTGATGTGGCCAGGAGGTGATCATGTGGATGTTTTGATCACGAGGTGATCAGGTGGATCACGAGGTGGTCGAGATGGTATATTACTTGGCCGGCTAGCCAAGAGTGAGATGGTTATTGAGATTGAGATGTTGGTTTATCAGCATTATAGTAGTTTCATATCATGCTTAGTAGTTGCTTTCGTATCATAGTAGTTGTTAATTAATTAACCTGTTTAATGCTATGTTGTTGTATTGCCTTGATGCTTTTGGTTTTTGAGAGCTTGCAAGTACATTCAATGTACTGACCTGGTGTGTCATGCCAGATTGCAGGTGATGCCATGCTTGATTGATTGCTTGTCGAGGTTACCAAGCATGCGAGCTAGATCGTGTCCCAGCCAGAGTCCCCACAGAGTGGAGTTCACCACCTTCGTCATTGTTCCGCTGCTAGAAGTATTCCGCTACTAAGAGTTGTTCCGCTGCAAGCATAGAGCAAGTGTAGTATCGCAGGCGTAGTGTCGTCGTGCTGATGTGATTCATTGTAACATCAGACCCATGTATTTATTATCATTTGTAATAAGAGCTGATTTGTTCTATGTCAAGCAGTGCCATATTCCAGAGACTTCTCCTCGATCTCTGGGCTAAAATACGGGGCGTTCCGGTCTCTCTGAGCTGGGGTGCCATAGACTCCTCCGAGGATGAGTAGGCATGGAAGGCGGCAGATCATGGTGTGCCAACTGGTCGGTCCGTCTCCCGTGTTCTACTATGCCTCGCCGGAGACCGCACATTCACTTCACGGGTCTTGAACCCCGCCCCCCTCCATGGAGACGACAGATGGAGGATGTCGGTCGCCGCCGTAGAATAGGTTTAGGGTCGGGTTTCTTTTATTTTTTTTGTCCTATAAAAGTTCGAAATGTAATGAAAATCTATCGTGTTTGCATGAATCTTGTCCGGTGTATATGAACTTTCACAATGATAGTAAGATATATTGTAGGAGTATGAAAAAATATGGAATGATGATTCGTTTTTTTGCGTATAAACTTAGAAGGTTTGACCCGAGACAAAGCAAACATGCGAAGTAAATAAACACATAGGGTCCACATACAAAATTTATCTTAGGCACTCCAATAGTACGTCCACTACACATTCACGCATTTCACATCTTTCTACATCTACTGGAACCTACAAAAGGGTTAACGTAAATTGCCTCCCTCTCTCTCCCCCGATTTTCATGGTGGTAGGCCCCTCCCTCCCCCCAATCTCCAATCAACAGCCCACACGTTTCACATTACGTTAGTTACGTAACTGGGATTACGTAGGTGTAGCATTACTCGTCCTAAAAAACTAACTAAGCCAACCTCCCAACATATCGCGCGGGAAAAGAACCGGTTGCGCCGTTTTAGTCGGGATTACTGGATTACTAGTAGTAGTATCGATGGATCGCGCGAAGCACCAAGTTTAAAAGGAAAAAGACAGTACACTCACAACACGCTTGTCGCGGTCGCATTGCACCCCTCACACGGTCGGTCCTGCACACTGATACGTCTCCATCGTATCTACTTTTCCAAACTCTATTGCCCTTGTTTTGGACTCTAATTTGCATGATTTGAATGGAACTAACCCGGACAGGCGTTGTTTTCAGCAGAATTGCCATGGTGTTATATTTGTGCGGAAATAAAAGTTCTTGGAATGACCTGAAACTTCACGGAGAATATTTTTGGAATATATAAAAAATATTGGCGAAAGATCAACCAGAGGGGGCTCACCACCTGTCCACAAGGGTGGGGGCGCGCCTTACCCCCCTGGGCGCGCCCCCCTGTCTTGTAGGTCCCACGAGGCTCCACTGACCTCAACTCCAACTACATATATTCACATTCGGGGAGAAAAAAAATCAGAGACAAGGATTCATTGTGTTTTACGATACGGAGCCGCCACCACCTCCTGTACTTCCTTGGGAGGGCAGATCTGGAGTCCATTCGGGGCTCTGGAGATGGAAAATCGTCATCATCAATCATCCTCCATCTCCAAATTCATGATGCTCAGCGCCGTGCATGAGTAATCCCATCGTCGGCTTGCTGGATGGTGATGGGTTAGATGAGATTTATCATGTAATCAGTTAGTTTTGTTAGGGTTCGATCCCTAGTATCCACTATGTTCTGAGATTGATGTTGCTATGCTTTGCTCTGCTCAATGCTTCTCACTAGGGCCTGAGTGCCATGATTTCAGATCTGAACCTATTATGTTTTCATGAATATATTTGTGTTCTTGATCCTATCTTGCAAGTTATAGTCACGTACTACGTGTTATGATCCGGCAACCCCGTAGTGACAATAGTTGGGACACTTCCTGATGATGACCGTAGTTTGTGGAGTTCATGTATTAACTAATTGCTAATGCTTTGGTCCGGTTCTCTATTATAAGGAGGCCTTAATATCCCTTAGTTTCCAATAGGACCCCGCTGCCATGGGAGGGCAGGACAAAAGATGTCATGCAAGTTATTTTCCATAAGCACGTATGACTGTATTCGGAATACATGCCTACATTATATTGATGAATTGGAGCTAGTTCTGTGTCACCCTAGGTTATAACTGTTGCATGATGAATGCCATCTGACATAATTATCCATTGATTCATTGCCTACGAGTTCGTTTCATATTACCCTCGAAAACTGTTGCGACCCCCTATACTTGTGGGTTATCAAGACCTTTTTCTGGTGCTATTGCGGGGGAGCATAGCTCTATTCTCTGAGTCACTTGGGATTGATATCTTTTGATCACTATGAGGAATTTGAAAGATCAAAGAACCAAGATTTCCCCTCAACTACGAGGGGAGGTAAGGAACTGCCATCTAGCTCTGCACTTGATTCACCTTCTGTTTTAAGTAAACATGCGACACCTACACCTGATATTGATTCAGATATGTTGCATGTCATTGAAGATGCCACTTCTGCTTTGCATGACGCTTATGGTGAAAGTACTTCTTTGTTTGATAAGACTGTGCCACTAGGTGAATTTTTTGATGAACAACTTGCTAGGGTTAGAGAAAATGAAATTACTGAAAGAGATGATATTATTGAAACTGAAGATTATGATTCTCCCCATAGATATGAATTGACTGTTGTACCTGAGGGTTATATTATGGATGAAGAAACTGCTAGAGACTTCTGTGCTTGTAATGATAGAGATGATCTTAAGAAATTGTTAACTAAGTTGAAAGAAAAGTCTTGGAATTCAAGAATACAATATGATCCTAAGTTTGCTACTTTTCCTATCTTTGTTACTGATAAGGATTATGAATTCTCTATCCATAGTGAGTTAATTACTTTGGTCGAATCTGATGCTTTCTATGGTTATGAATCTGAAAGTGTTATGGCACATCTTACTAAATTGAATGATATAGCCACCCTATTTGCTCATGAGGAAAAAATCTGCTATTACTATATTCTTAAGTTGTTTCCTTTCTCGTTAAAGGGTGATGCTAAGTTATGGTTTAATACTCTTGCTCCTGGTTGTGTGCGTAGTCCCCAGGATATGATTTACTACTTCTCTTAAGAATATCTCCCTACTCATAAGAAACAAGCTTCTTTAAAGGAAATATTTAACTTTGTGCAATTTCAAGGAGAGGTCTCCCACAAGCTTGGGGGAGGCTTCTTCGATTACTTAATGCTTTTCCTGATCACCCTCTAAAGAAAAATGATATACTTGATATCTTTTATAATGTACTAACCGATGCTTCCAGAGACCACCTGGATAGTTGTGCTGGTTGTGTTTCAGGGAAAGAACTGTTGAGCAAGCTGAATTGCTATTGCATAATATATTGAGTAATGATAATGATTGGACACTTCCTGAACCAACTCCTAAGCGAACTCCAAAGAAAAGGGGTATTCTATTTCTCAGTACTCAAGATATGCAAGAGGCAAAGAAATCTATGAAATAAAAAGGTATTAAAGCTGAAGATGTTAAGAATTTATCGCCCATTGAAGAAATACATGGTCTTGATAACCCGACACAGGCGGTAGTGGTAAACTCTCTTTATAGATTTGATGAAGGTGATATTCCTCATAATAATTCTGCTAGTCAATACTTGGATGAGTTTGATTAGTTTATTGTTAAACAAGAAAACTTAAATGCTTATGTTAGTTGACAATTAAAACGTAATGCTTACTGTCGGCGTCCTGGGAATGGGGGTACCCAGACTTGTCTACCTACGGCCCAGGGCGTTGCTCATCCAGCGGCCTGGTACGGCCCATCTTCATCAACAACCACTCAAGACCCTCGCGAGGGGCCAAACCTCGCGACGCGCATGACGCAAGACCTCCTCAGCGGCAGCCTCCCTAGGATGGCTCCCGAGGAGCGGAGATATCAAGGCAAGGGGCACCTTGCGAGGTTCGCATGATCTGAGCCATGACGACCAAGGCTAGGCGGGCGCCAGCGGGCGCAGAGTACTCATTGCCTCTTTGGTGCTAAAGGAGCAAGTGCAAGCGAGGAGTCCCGAGGCATCAGGCAAAGGTTTCCATATTGGTGCAACGAGACCAAGACCAGCAGGACGGCAGGACGGAGGTCACCATGGAGCCCACGATGACGTCACCACCAGAGTCTTTGGCAGGCGAAGACCACCTTTTTTTAGGATAACTTGTACTAGTTGTTCCCCTTCAAATTGGCCGTTGTGGGATCCCTTCCAGCCTAATATTTGGGAAGAGGACCCGGGCCTCTATAAATAGGACTGGCCACCACCGTAGGAGGCATCTCATCTTGGACGGATAATTCAGACCATCCTCAACACACAAGTTCACCAAGCTCAAGAACACCTCTCCTCAGGAGGTTGTTCTTCCCTTGTACTTGTTCATCCTCAGCTTGCAAGGCAATCCACCACACCACACTGGAGTAGGGTATTACACCGCAACGGTGGCCCGAACCAGTATAAACCCCTGTGTCTCTTGTTCTTTGGGTTCTTCGAGTTAAGCCTTGAGATTGTGCGAGAGCGAGCTAGAGAGAGAGAGAGAGAGAGAGAGAGAGAGAGAGAGAGAGAGAGAGAGAGAGAGAGAGAGATCTTCATGCGCACCCCAGTGTTCGAACCTCAAGGGTTTGCTGGAACCCAGAATCCGACACTTACATGCTGGACCACTTGGGTGATTATATGAGTAGAACTGTAAATGATCTTAAGCTTATTAGTAAACATGCTTCCATGGTTACAACTCAAGTAGAACAAGTACTTAAGGCACATGATGATTTGCTTAAGGAGTTGAAGAGTAAGAGTAATGATAATGCTGTTAGGGTTATGACGAGAGGTGGTATAATGACCCAGAAACCTCTGTATCGGGAGGGCCATCCTAAGAGTGTTGAGCAAGATTCTTGGAGAATTAATACTGATACACCTAGTCCTAGTAATAAAAAGAAAAAGAAATATGATAGGACTTTGCATGCTTCTAGTGAACCTGTTATAGATACACCTAAGAATCCAACTGATATTTCTATTTCTGATGCTAAGACACAATCTGGTGATGAACATGAACCTAGTGATAATGTTAATGATGATGTTCGTGTTGATGCTCAACCTAGTAATGACAATGATGTAGAGAATGAACCTTCTATTGATCTTGATAACCCACACTCAAAGAGTCAACGTTTTGATAAGAGAGACTTCTTTGTTAGAAAGCATGGTAAAGAAAGAGAACGATGGGTTCAGAAACCCATGCCCTTTCCTCCTAAACCATCCAAGAAAAAGGATGATGAGGATTTTGAGCGCTTTGCTGAAATGATAAGACCTATCTTTTTGCGTATGTGTTTGACTGATATGCTGAAAATGTCTCCTTATGCTAAGTATATGAAAGATATTGTTACTAATAAAAGAAAGATACCGGCAGCTCAAATTTCCACCATGCTTGCTAATTATACTTTTAAGGGTGTAATACCAAAGAAACTAGGAGATCCAGGAGTACCTACTATACCATGCTCCATTAAAAGAAACTATGTTAAAACTGCTTTATGTGATTTTGGAGCTGGTATTAGTGTTATGCCTTTCTCTTTATATCATAGACTTGAATTGAATAAGCTAACACCTAATGAAATCTCTTTGCAAATGGCTGATAAGTCAACCGCTTAACCATCGGTATTTGCGAGGATGTGCCTGTTGTGGTTGCAAACGTTACTATCTTAACGAACTTTGTTATTCTTGATATTCCTGAGGACGACAGTATTTCGACTATCCTTAGTAGACCCTTTTTGAATACTGCAGGGGCTGTTATTGATTGCAACAAAGGCAATGCTACTTTTCATGTTAATGGTAATGAGCATACGTGTAACGCCCCGGACACACCCGCCGGTGGTCGTTACTCCTGGCGGGATCTAGACTGGCCCCACAGATCAATACTAGTCTTTTCTGCGCACTTTGTCCTCACTCGTGCGCACCCGGGAGCAACTTCGGTCGGTCACCCATCTGAAACTACTCCAAGCTGAGCACGCTTAACTTTGGAGTTACGTCGAATGGGATCGAGAAAGAAGAATTCCTTATTGATATGAGTAGTCTATCATCCCTAATAAGCCGAGCTATTACATACACCCCCACTCGGAGGAACCGGCGTCCTCGTCGGGCCACGAAACGTTCCTCTTGGCACAACCGTCGTGCATCGATCCGTACATGTGCCATGCCGCGTGCCATGACGGGTCACAAGCGTCATGAACAACATGACCGCGACCTGTCGCAACCATCCGTGTAACCGCGAGGGTCGGCTCGATACCAACTCGTAACGCCCGGACACACCCGCCGGTGGTCGTTACTCTGGCGGGATCTAGACGGCCCCACAGATCAATACTAGTCTTTTCTGCGACTTTGTCCTCACTCGTGCGCACCGGAGCAACTTCGGTCGGTCACCCATCTGAAACTACTCCAAGCTGAGCACGCTTAACTTTGGAGTTCTGTCCGAATGGGATCCCGGAAAAGAAGGAATTCCTTATTGATATGAGTAGTCTATCATCCCTAATAAGCCAGGCTATTACAATACGATACACTTTCCGAAGAAACAACCTCAAGTTTATAGTATCAGTTCTATTGGAAAATTTCAACTATTACTATTGGAGGTTTTGAATCCCCTCTTCCTACTGCCAAAAATAAATAAGAAATTCTTATTTTTAGGGACATCCATATCCCCATTGAGGTAACCTAGTGTTATTCGAAAGTTCTCCGGTTTCATGTCATTCAGAAGAAGTTTGTTAATAAGACTTGATCAACCTTGTTAATGGATTCCTTTTGATGGGCATGAGATGGATGAATTTAGAAGGCACAACTTTCTGTACCCACTTTTTACTTTCTATTATTTAGAATAAACAAAGAAAAAATAGTATTATTAGTCTGTTTTCTGAATTATCCGTGAAATAAAAAATGTCTCGAAAATAAAATTTCTCCAAATGCCCTAAAAATTTAGTATGATTTTTTTATAGAATTTTTGAGAATTTTTGGCACTGAGAACACACCAGGGGATGCACCATTGGTCTACAAGGGTGGAGGGGCACCCTACCCCCTGGGTGCACTCCTGTCTTGTGGATCCCATGTGGGTCCCCTTCAGTTATTCTAGCACCCATCCACTTTGTCTTCCTCCAGAAAAAATCATCATGTAGCTCAAACCCGTGTTCTTGCTCATCTTGCTGCCATTTTCGATCTCCTTGTGCAAAGCTCCATTTGAAAAACTGATTTGAGGGGATGTTCTTCGGTATGTGACTCCTCCAATGGTCCAATTAGTTTTTGTTATAGTGATTTATTTATTGCAAATTTTTGTTGTTGTGGTGACCTTGTTCTTGAGCTTGCATGTCAGATTTATATGGTCCAAAGTAGTTTTGATGCATGATACAACCTCTAGGCACTTGTAGGAGTAGTTGCTATCAATTTTGTTGAGTTTGGTTCACTTTTATTTTGAGTCACTAAAAATTTCAGAAATTTTTCAGAGGAATAAAAATGTCTAGGAAAATGTACCAAGGTGGCTCTTCGTGGAAGCAAGCACATAGGCTCGCGATACGTGAGCCGGACCTTGAACCACCAAGGGAAGCTCAAGTGCGGCCTTATGAATGGCCGTCGGATGAATTCATGGTTCATGCAGGTTTCAAGGATGAGTTTTATGCATACGTACAAAATGCCGGCCTCGAGGACTTCGTGTCAGAAAAGTGCCGACAATACTATTACCTCACCAATTCCTTTGTGCGGAGGTTTGAATTTTCATCTAAGCTCAATAAGCATACTGTTTTATTCGATCTTTATGATGAATAATATACCATGGACCTTGAGTATTTTAATACGGCTTGCAAAATACCACAATGGGGCCTTCTTAGTGAGCCTCACAAATCTGAATACAATGATTTCCTTGCTAGCATCACTGTGGGAGAAACTAGAAACATCACACAAGCTACCATAGGGAGCATTCACTTTCCTACCATACATTATTTTGCTCTCTTTATAGGTAGATGCATTAACTGTAAGCATGAGCATTGCCACCTTTGCATTCTAGATCTTAGTGTCCTCAAGTGTGCAGTGTTAGGTGATAAGCGATATAACTTGGGGGCCATTATTGCGAGGAGGTTACATATTAATGCTAAATATGGAGATTTATTTGGTGGGATTTATACAACTCGTTTAGCTAATTATCTAGGTGTACCCATAAGAGGGAACGATTTTTGCCACCTACTTTTCTAGATAATAATGCTATGGTACGCTACCAGTTTCTTGAGAGGAACGAATAATCCCTCCAGTACCGACTAATCTTTGATAGACGACGTGCTGTCCATATTACCCTTCCTGCTCCTGCCTTCTTTAACTTTCAGGTAAAAGGGAGATATTTTATAACTAGAGAGGAGGCAAACGCGTATGAGAGAACAGCGGAGGCCGCTCGCTTCCAGGAAGTAGCTCGCCAAGCGGAAGCTGTTGTAGCACAATACAACCCCAACTATAATTTCAGATACAATTCGAGCCAGTCGTGGCCCTAGACCAACTTAGGCCAAAAGCCTAAGCTTGGGGGGGGGGGTACGTATTTCTCACCGACATTACATTCATGTTCACACACTCATTTCAGTTGTCGGTGTTCATACTTTTTCGTTGTATTATCCATGATACTTTACTTTCTTTTTCTCGCTTTCTTCTTGTGTGTTTCAAAAATTTGAGAAAAACAAAAAAAAATAGTTGTAGCTTAGTTTACTTTCCATGTTTGATTAGTAGTAGTGTAAAATAAAACCCCAACATATTTCTCGTTCTTCTTTTGCTTGTTGGGAGCTTTCCCGCGTAAATAGGTTTTCTCGTTCTTGTTTTTTACTTTCTTCAGAAAAACAATAACTCCAAAAACATTTCAGTGTGTTTCTTTGAAATTCTTTTCTTTTCTTTGGGGGTCGAGAGGAGAAGACCGCGATGAAAATGTTGAGTGGCTCTTATATGCATTATTCTTGATCTAACAAAGAGCCCATATTACCTTGTCTTCTCCTTTGAATAATTGTTTGCAGATTCCAACTTAGTCCAATGCACGTGCACTATTATCATTATCCACACCGTCGTTCGTGCAAGTGAAAGGCAATAATGACGATATATTATAAATCTAGTATGAACTCGACCTATCTTCTTTTTTGTAAATATGATTAGTCCATCATTCCTGATTCATCCCATTATGAATGAAACATGTTTACAATGACAATTAGAGATTATAGTTATTCATGCCATGCTTAATTAGCTAGGATTTTATAATGGTTTACCTTGCGTGCCAACATGCTTTTAAAATGGTTGTGATGTAGTATGATAGGATGGTATCCTCCTTTGAATGATTCGAGTGGCTTGACTTGGCATATGTTCACGCATGTAGTTGAAACAAAATCAACATAGCCTCCACGATATTTATGTTCATGGTGATTTATATCCTATTCATGCTTGCACTCAATGTTGGTTAATCCTAATGCATGTTTATGACTGTTGTCGCTCTCTACTTGGTCGCTCCCCAGTCTTTTTCTAGCCTTCACTTCTACTAAGGGGGAACACTGCTTGTGCATCCACTTCTATAAACCCAAAGTTGTTCCATATGAGTCCACCATACCTACCTATATGCGGTATTTACCTGCAGTTCCAAGTAATTTGCATGTGCCAAACTCTAAACCTTCAAATGATAATTTGTTTTGTATGCCCGAATCGCTCATGTGGCGACTTGGGGCTGTCAGTATCTTCCATGCTAGGTGGGTTATCCTCACGATGAGTGGACTCCGCTCATCATTCACGAGAAAATGGCTGGTAACCAGGATGCCCAGTCCCATGCTCAAATCAAATCAAAATATAATTGCAAACAACACTCCCCCAGGATTGTTGTTAGTTGGACGGTACCCATTGTTTCGGACCAGCCATGGAATGTGCTTGTTGGTGTCGGGGAGTATAAACTTTACCATTCTATTTGGGAACCACCTATAATGTATATGGTATGGAAGATACCGAGTTCTCTTAGTTGTTATGGTGACAATGAAAGCATACTGCTCAAAATATTATTTATCTCTATTTCAAAAACTCGAGCTCTGGCACCTCTGCAAATCCATGCTTCCCTCTACGGAGGGCCTATCTATTTACTTTTATTGCTGAGTCATCATCCTCTTATAAAAAGCACCAGTTAGATAGCACCACTGTCATGTGTATGTGTTGTTATTAATCGATATTGAGTATGACAATGTCTAGTTAGTCCTTGATCTTCAGGGGTGCTCTGCATTTATGTTTTGCGGTCTCACAAAGGGCTAGCGAGATACCATCTTGTTATATCATATCATGGTTGTTTCGAAAAAGTGTTTTCATTCGAGATTTATTGTTATTGCTCGCTAGTTGGTTATGCCATTGATATGAGTAAATGTGAGACCTAAATGTTATTGTGAATATGTTTAGTTCATAATCTTTGCTGAAAAATTGAATGTTGTCTTTAAATATTTGCAACAACAAGATCAAATAGAGTTTGTAAAAGTTTTTCTTTATCAATTTCAGTTTGTCAACTTAATTACTTGAGGACAAGCAATGGGTTAAGCTTGGGGGAGTTGATACGTCTCCATCGTATCTACTTTTCCAAAATCTTTTGCCCTTGTTTTGGACTCTAATTTGCATGATTTAAATGGAACTAACCCGGACTGACGCTGTTTTCAGCAGAATTGCCATGGTGTTATTTTTGTGCGGAAATAAAAGTTCTCGGAATTACCTGAAACTTCACAGATAATAATTTTGGAATATATAGAAAATATTGGTGAAAGAATAAACCAAAGGGGACCCACCACCTATCCACAAGGGTGGGGGCGCGCCTCCTGTCTTGTTGGTCCCACGAGGCTCCACCAACCTCAACTCCAACTCCATATATTCACGTTCGGGGAGAAAAAAATCAGAGAGAAGGATTCATCACGTTTTACGATACTGAGCCGCCGCCACCTCCTGTTCTTCCTTGGCAGGGCAGATCTGGAGTCCGTTCGGGGCTCCGGAGAGGGGAAATTGTCGCCATCGTCATCATCAACCATCATCCATCACCAATTTCATGATGCTCACCGCCGTGCATGAGTAATCCCATCATAGGCTTGCTGGACAGTGATGGGGTTGATGAGATTTATCATGTAATCGAGTTAGTTTTGTTAGGGTTTGATCGGGAATGTTATCTGGCGAACTAGCCCAGTTTTTCTTTTCTTCCTATAAAAAGTATGCTATGTGATGTCGTCTTAGTCAACAAACGATTGTGCCAACCTTGACCATTGGATTGACATTCAACGTCTGTCATGTTTCTTCAGTCTCTTCTTCCTCCATCCGCCAAAGCCAAACCAGTGTCAGCTGGACCGCCTACTCCCGCCTCCCCCGGCTGGCTTTGCTGTCGTGCATGCATCGTGGCCACATCGCACCCAAAAACTCTGCCCATCTTCCCCGGCTCCTGTTCGTTCCTGTCTGAGGCCTCACCATCGTCCTCTGCCTTGGTTCGCTCACCGCGGCGCCGCCCTCCGGTGTTGTCAACATGGTCAACAACCGAGAGGAATAAGGAGATGACTATACATGGTCAGGATGACAGTAGGGACCCACCAGGATCATGGCAGTAGGCAAGCAAGTGCCTCCTTTATTACAAGAAAAAAGGGTTCCTCCTGATGATTTCCTGACATCTAGGTCGCATGCTACTGTCAGCGTAGTCAATAAGCAGATAACTTCAGAAGGAGCGGCAGACACCCGGGACCCAGCAGCGTGTGCATTATTTTCTTCTTTTTTTTCTCGGGACGGAGAAGGGTATCAACTGGGTTGTGCGGGAGCTGTGGCCTGTCTAGCCCAGGCTTTTATTTCATATGTTTACCACATGACCAGCCCAGTTTTTTTTCCTTTCTGAAAATGGCTAGCCCAGCTATTTTGTTTTTTGCAAAATAACCAACATAGGCCTACTTGCTTTTCTACGCCCTGCTGGGCCGGTAATATTTCAAGACAAGGAGGGATGCATTCGGGCTTGCCCAGAAAATGGGCTATAAGTAATTAGAATGGGCTATAAGTAATAAGAAATGGGTTATAAGTAATAAGAAAATGGGCTGTAAAATGAAAAAATATAGCAAACAGGCAATTAGTTCCAAAATACTTTTTTTCTTTCGGATTTTGATATTTTAAATTTTATTGTTTTTCTATGGGTAAAATTTCTTGGATTTAAATTAAGGTATGTTTAGTTTTTAAATTAATTTGAATCTGGCTAGAAATTTTGGGTTGTATGATGTTTGGGACATATTTGGAGGCTGACTTGTGGGTCTACAAGGTTGACGTGTATGGAAGGCTTTGTCAACTTAGTCCACAAACAATTCTAGGAGTAGTGATCGTTGGATGTTAATCCAACGGCCGTGCTGCTTCTTCAATATCTGATCTTCTTGCTCGAGCCGCCCAAACAAGCACCGGTGGGACTGCCTACTCCCGCACCGCCCCACCCTAATCCATCGCTGGCCAGGCCATTCCTCTACTCACCCACACCTCCTGTTATTTTCCAGTGAAGGCAGCCGAACCAGTAAACCCTCGTACTCCCCACCGCGTGGGCAACCACTGCCGAGTCTCCCCCGGCTTCGGGTCGTTTCGCTCCTAGGCCTCGCCATTGTCCACCGCCCTGGTGCTATCGGCACGGTGTGGCGAACATGGTCAACGAATGACATCCATCGGAATAGAACTGTACGTGGAGAGGCTGACAACTGGGTCCACGGCCGTACGCAAGTAAGTGCCTCCTTATTACGCACAAAATAATGATTCCTCCACCTGACAGCGAGGACCCACCGGAACGGCCTCGGTATTTCGCGAAAAAAATGTTCCTCCCGCTGACAGCTCGAACCCACCAGCTATATCTTTGCACGCAAGGACGTGCCTCCTTATTACGCACAAAAAAAGAATACCCCCTGCTAGCTGGGACCCACCTTATTTGGAGGCTGACATTTGGGCCTACTAAGTTGACGGGGATGCAGGATTTGTCAACTTAGTCAATATAAACAATTCTAGTTGCCGTGACCGTACGATGTCCATCCAACGGCTGTCATGCTTCTTCAACTTTTGGTCTCCTTGCTCCAGCCACCCATACCATCGCAGGTCGTGCCGCCTGCTCCTACCTCCCGTGGCCGGCTGTGCTACCGCGCAGGCCTCACCACCCCCTCCAAATCCAACCTCTGGCCAGGCCATCCCTCTACTCACCCACAACCCCTGTTATTCTGCAGCAACGACGGCCTCACACTGCAGCCGAACCTGTCAACCCTCATACTCCTCTCCGCATGGGCATCCACTGCCGAGTCTTCCCCTTCTTAGGCCTCGCAGTCATACACCACCTTGGTGCTCTCGGCGCGGCGTGGTCAACGTGGTCAAGGAACGACTTCCATCAGAAGAGGACTGTACATGGAGAGGCTGACAGGTGGATCCACGACTGCAGCAACGAAGTGCCTCCTATTATGCGTAAAATAATTATTCCTCCACCAGACAGTAGGGACCCACCGGAAGGGACTCTGTATTTTGCGAAAAAGATGTTTCCCCCTGACAGCTGGGACCCACCCGCTAGATCTTCGCACGCAACGAAGTGCGTCCATACTACGGGGAAAAAATTGATTCTTCCCCTTGACAGCTAGGACCCACCAGCTATATCTTCGCACGAAAGGAAGTGCGTCCTTATCCTCCCTGACAGCTGGGACCCACCCAATCGAAGCGTATGTAGCATTGTCGTGAACGTGTACGTACATACTGGTCGATCGGTCTCTCTGCAACGATGAACTTTGGTCGAGTAAGGAGCGGCACATGTCGTAGTAGAGGGGCAGACGTAGAATGTTACGTAGTCCCGTCTATATCGTGTACACATACGTACAACCACGCTGCAAGAAAGTAAATACGGCTACATACGTACATACGGGTGTGGTCTCGAACGCATACAACGCCATCGTCTTGTGCATCGGCAACCAACCGGTTGGGTCGCAACGGAGGAAACAACGTCGTGTTCATCGGGAGGCAACGGAATACGTCGTGTTCATCGGGAGCCAACTGGCTTGGACGGAACAGCCGAAATGAGGTATGGCGTACATCAGAAAGGAGGAAACAGGGTCCTGTTCATCAGGAAGGGTCTGGCGTACCACAAAAAGGAGGAAATGGACTTGTGTTTGAGTGCCTACGGTCGAAACGGGGTCCTGTTGATCGGGAGGGGTGTGGCGTACCACAAAACGGAGGAAACAGACTTGTGTTGGAGCGCCTACGGTCGAAACGGGGTCATGTTCATCCACCATCTACTGCCTCGCTCCAGCCTCCACGGGCTACTGTTCATCCACCGTCGACCTCCTCCAGCCTCCACAGGCTACTGTTCATAGAGCCTCCATGGGGTCCTGTTCACCCACCCCCAAACGGCTGGGGTGCGGCTGCCTCCTCGGGGTCCTGTTCATCCAGCAAAAATAGCCTACTACCACGGGGTCCTGTTCATCCAACCCCACCGGAAACTGTTCATCCACAGCCAACCAACCGGCTCGACTCATGACGTCTTGATTCGTTCTACGTACCAAGTGCACGGTAGCAACAGTCACGGTTCATCGAGAGGCAAGCAACACCGGCTGGCTAGCTAAGTCTCGCACGGGGGCTCGATCGGCTTAAGTGTAAGCAGCAGCGGTGATCGATCGCTCGGTTCTGTTAGTAGCAGCAGCGAAGGAATCACTCGGCTTCAGTCAGCAGCGAATGAATTGCTCAGATTTAGTTAATAGCCAAGGGATTGGTCGCTCGGGTTTAGTAACATAGCTAGCAATGCGATCGCTTAGGTTCAGTTAAAGCCCAACTCCTCGCACACACGCGCGTACACGAGATAAATGCATCGCGCAGCCCCGACCACCCACCGTAACCGAGAACTCGCCAACATTTTCCTCGCCCTCGCTTCTACCATGATTTTTTCCGTCATGGACGGCCCAAAGAATGTCATGCAGCTGCGTCTCCGACCCGCCCAGGACGAAAAACCCATTTTCTGTCTTTTTTTTTGTTATAGAAGTAGGAGCCCACCACATCTATCATGATACGTGTTTTTGTCACAATTATTGTCATAGAAGTGTCATAAGCATGACAGAAAAAAATTCATTTCGGCCAAAATGTCATGGATGTGTCCTTTTTTTTTGTAGTGAAAGTCCCCTCCACAAAGGAATATATGATGAAAGAATCCTCGAGATCCCAGCTGGCGGTTTGGATAAGCTGTTTAGAATTGCTTTTGATATACATCTTTTGTGTGACGTTGATATGTCTCCGTTGCATCAATAATATTTTATTGTTTTATGCCAATATTCTACAACTTTATATACTTTTGGCAACACTTTATATTATTTTTGGGACTAACATATTACTCAAGTGCCCGGTGTCAGTTCCTGTTTGTTGCATGTTTTTTGTTTCGCAGAATATCCATATCAAAAAAAGTCCAAACGCGATAAAAATATCAGAGATTTATTTTGGAATATTTGTGATTTTGGGAAAAAGAACCAAAGCTAGACAATGCCCGAGGGGCCCACAAGCTTGAGGGGCTCGCACCCTACCCTAGGAGCGGCGAGCATGCTTGTGGGGCCCCTATAAGGCGGTTGGTTCTCTTCTTCCGCCGCAAAAGAAAGATAATATCCAGATAAAAAATGTGTTAAAATTTGAGCCCAATCGAAGTTGCGAATCTCCGGGAATTTAAGAAATGCTAAAAGACCAGAATACACGGTCACGAAACAGAAGAGAAACAGAGAGATAGACCCAATCTCGGAGGGGCTCCCGCCACACCGCCGCCATGGAGGCCATGAATCAGAGGGGGAAACCCTCCTCCCATCTAGGGGGGCGTCAAGGAAGAAGAAGAAGGAGGGGGCTCTCATCCCCTCTCTCCCGGCGGCGCTGGAGTGCTGCCGGGGCTAGGATCATGAGGGCGATCTACACCAACAACATGGCTACCGTAAGCACCAACTCTCTCTAAGGGAGTCCCGGATTAAGAGGTCCTCGGGCTTCCGACCTGATATCCATGGGCCGGACTGATGGGCCGTAAAGATACGAAGACCGAAGACTATACCCGTGTCCGGATTGGGCTTTCCTTGGCGTGGAAGGCAAGCTAGGCGATCGACCATGAAGATTCCTTCTTATGTAACCGACCCCATGTAACCCTAGATCTCTCCGGTGTCTATATAAACTGGAGAGCATAGTCTAGATAGGACACATCCATTACCATATACTCATAGGCTAGACTTCTAGGGTTTATCCATTACGATCTCATGGTAGATCAACTCTTGTAACACTCATATTCATCAAGATCAATCAAGCAGGAAGTAGGGTATTACCTCCACAGAGAGGGCCCGAACCGGGGTAAACATCGTGTCCCCCTCTCCTGTTGCCATCGATCCTAGACGCACAGTTCGGGACCCCCTACCCGAGGTCCGCCGGTTTTGACACCGACATTGGTGCTTCCATCGAGAGTTCCACTGTGCCGTCGCCAAGAGGGTTGATGGCTCACCTTGTTGTCAAGGATAATATCATCTCTGGAGGAGCCCTGGTCCCAGGCCAGACCCTCCGGCTCGGTGGCTTCGTCATGACTGCCGGCTCGGCCCTTAAGCCGCCGCCGACCTCTCAAGTCATCGTAATCGCCTTCGCGTTGATCCCGAATACTCCGCCCCCATGGATCCAATGGAGTTATCATTGTTAAACGAACTCCTGGATCGCATGGCCGCCTTGGGGTCACTACAGACTACGATCAGGTCGGGCTTAAACCCGACCAGAGAGAAATTAAAACTCCACCGATCACCCATCAGATAGCGGTAGTCGAGGAGCGGAGCAACTCTTCCACTATATTGAAAACTAACTATGTTCGGATCGCTGATCTTGAAGAGCCGGATATTTTCCGGCAGAAAACCGTGCCTCTTCCTCCGAACATAGAGTCGGACGACGAGCCTAAAAAATCAGTCGGTATCCTGGAGCCCGAACTGTCTGGCCCGGTAGATCTCCAAACTCCGGATCCAAAATCGGGTCAGTTTTCGGATTCAATTCCACCCACCCACCCGGACATAGACGCTCTCAGGAGCATCAAACAACAGTTTTGGGAAGCGGTCCACCACTTCTGGGCCAGATTCCTCCTTTTTAAAAACAAGGTAAAAGACTGCCGCGATGAAGACGCGATAGCAGCATTCTCCAACAACTGCGCGGATGAAGGTATCCTTAACGCCATCAATCTCCACCACATACCAAAGTTCGCTGACCCAGCAACTATCATACAAAAGTACAGCGCGATGGAAAGCGCCTGGAAAACTCAGGCAGCTTGTTGGGAACCATCCCGGCTCCCCTACAGGCGAAAAGGACGCGCCCCCGTGGCACGCCCAGCCGAACAGTCAAAAAACATAAACCCATTATGTTGCACGACACCGTTCTAGAGGGATGGCTCAATGGCCCATGCGAAATACACACGACGCCGGATACCATGGCAACCCACAGCCTTAGAGCATGTTGGATACTTCGGCAGGTAGCCAAGAGCGGTGAGGACATCCTTATCAAGGACACCCCAGAACAACACCCACCAGCAAACGACGACAATAGAGTATTGATAGTCTTCGAGACATTCGCTTGAAACAACAAGCGTAAAAGGGCCCTGCGCGATCTCGCCGAACTTTGCCAGGTCGCTGCAATTGACCCCTGGAACGACACGGCCATAACCTTTAACGCCAGTGACGAACCTAAATACAGAACAGTCCGAGCGCCAGCTGCCCTAGTCCTCAGTTCCATCGTGGACAGCTTTCGACTTACAAAAGTCCTCATGGACGGCAGCAGCGGACTAAACCTCATTTACGAGGACACGCTCCACAAGATGGAAATAGACAGGAGCCGCATTAAGAAAAGCAGCACAACCTTTCGAGGTATCATTCCCAGCCGAGAAGCTCGGTGTGCAGGAGAAAATACACTTGATGTGGTGTTCGGCACGCCGGAGAATTATCGGTCCGAAGAAATAACTTTCCAGGTGGCCCCTTTCAACAGTGGGTACCACGCCCTATTAGGGCGAGAGGCCTTCATGCGCTTTCAGGCCATACCTCATTATGGGTATATGAAGGTAAAAATGCCCGGGCCTAATGGAATAATCACCCTCGTCAGTGATCCGGACATAGCACTCCGCACCGAGAACAAAACCACATCCTTGGCCCTCGAGGCATTGTCTGAGGCCCTTGTGGCTGAAGAACTAACTGCGCTACGCTCCACCATGGATAAGGACGATGTCATCCTGGACAAACGACCCAAATCCACTTCCTTCAAGCCAGCAGAAGAAATAGTTAAATTTCAGGTCCATCCAACAGACCCGAAGAAGACATCGTCTATCGGAGCGCAACTCAGTCCTGCAGTCGATGCCGCACTACGAGACTTGCTACACGCAAACTGGGATATATTCGCCTGGCATCCTTCCGATATGCCAGGAATCCCGCGCGAGTTGGCCGAACATAGCCTCAACATACTAAAGGGATATAAGCCGGTCAAGCAAACTCTGCGGTGCTTTTCCGAACCCAAACGACAAGCTATGGGGGAAGAGGTAGCCCAACTCATCGAGGCCGGATTCATCAAAGATATTAAACATCCGGACTGGCTGGCAAACTTGGTAATGGTACCAAAGAAGGATAAATCCTGGTGCCTATGCATCGATTTCAAAGACCTTAACAAGGCTTGCCCTAAGGATCCCACCCGCCCACCCTTTTTCTTTTCGGAGCTAGAATCCTTAGTCAAGTATCCATTTTGTTTGTGCGAAGCCTCTTCATTCTTTCCTCCATTATTTCAACCAATGAATTCTAGTCTAGTTCTTCGTTGTTTGTCTCGTTTTCCTTTCAGGTGGATTCAATCCTAGCTTTTTGGGTTGGTCATATTATTTTCCTTGGCTAAAATGTTTCCCCTCGCTCATTCGCCTCTCGCCATTTTATCGTTCCGGAGTGATGAAGACATCTCAGAACATTCGTGGTTGCATTGAAGTTAATTCGAGGTTGTCACATCATTTTAGTCCTTCAGTCGTTCTGGCGCATCATCTCTCTCTCTCAGCCGATCATTCTCAACGGTGTTTCTTTGAGGGGGCACTAACCCACAAGTTTATACCCAGGATGTTACCTGGCTCATCTGATTATTCCTAAGTTATTCTCAAATTCCTTCCAAGTTCGACGTCGGAATGATTTCTCATCAGTCAAATGTATCCTCTAATATCGCTTTCAAATTCTTTTCATCTTTTGCTCAACCTTTCCTCTTTTCGTTCTTCCGGAATGTCTCAACAATTCTTGGTGGCTGTCGTCGTCATTCTCGGCTTTGAAGACTGAAGAAGAGTTTCTCTTAAATCTTGCTCCGTTCTCTTGAAGATTCATAGTTCTAACTTCATGCCATACTCATAATTCTTTTTGATTGTGAGCATTCTTTACCATACCCATCCGAAGGATTCCAGGAGTTGTTTTCATTTCAAGATCACCCGGAGGTCGTAATTTTGGAGTATTTTTCCTTGCTCTAAGTTTTTACCTTCGTTCTCCAATTATTCTAAATTGATGCCACTTGGTTCTTCTCCATATTCTTCCGGTGCTCCGATCAAGTATTCTCTAGTCTGCTCGTCATCTCTTCATTCTCTTGCATCTAAAATTCCTCAAGTATCTTCGTTCATTTTCTAATTCTTCCCGTTGATTCATTCTCTTTTATTCATTCATTTTCAAATTCTTGCGGTGGTTCATTCAAGATTCCTTTTCCTTTGTTATCAGATCAATTCATTCGTTCTTTCCAATCCTACCGGTGGTTCAGGAAGACCTTCCCAAGTTTTGTGCTATATCTCCCCTTAATCTTTTCCAACGAATACGTACTATGCAAATCCATTGCTTCCCATCGATTTAATTGATGGAGGATAAGCATAACATAATTATTATTCTTCTTTCATCAATGTGATTAATCCCTTCTTTCAGAGTTTGTTCATGATGAATAAATTCTAGCCCCAAGTGTTTTCATCTTTTCTTTTCCGGAGTTCCAAGTTTTTCTCGCTTGTCTCGTCACGAAGATCCATATAAATCAGTACAAGGCTTTAATCTTATTCTTTTCATCCTTAAATTCTATCTCATCATCGTTTTGTTACCGGAGTTCCTCACAGTGGTTCATTAAGGATTTAATTCATTCTTCAAGTGTTCATCAAGATTCTTGTTGGAGGAGCTCAACTATCTTTTCTTCTTGCGTCTCGAAGTGTTCATCAAGATTCTCCGTATTCTTTTGAAGTGGAGTTTTGCATTTCTTCATTCTTCTTAGCTATTCAGGCATCCGGTTGTGGCATAATTTCACCTCAAGTTTTGAGATGTTTTTCCATAAGTCCACAACAAGCTTATTCTTTTGTTGTTGATGTTCTCAACAACTCCGTTCTACCCTTCTTTGTAAGGATGCTTTTCAAACTCAATTATGGTGGAAGTTGTCTTTTGTTTCCCCCCTTCTTTTCCTTCCAATGATTTACTTTCTATTCTTTGTGATATTGCTCTCTTCGACCCATTATCTAGTTTCTCCAAGACCATTTTATTTCCTTGATTATTCATTTACCGAAGTGTGGTGTCCTCTTTTCAAATCTCTTATCTTGTCAACCTCTGCTTTTCTCTTATATCGGGATGCTATCCCAATTCTTTCGTTCTTATTCCTTATCTATATTGTTCTAACCGGAGTGGTTTCAGAGTCTATCTTGTTCCTTGAGCTTTTGATTCTCGTCGTAATCGCCGTTCCTCTTTTCTACCCGAGTGCTCTCGACCTTGTTCATCTTCTCTCTTGAGCTTTGTTTTACCTCTTCCTCTTCCCTTCTGTTTTTCATCCGTAGATCTTGGGGCAAGATCTCATGTTAGTGGGTGAGAGTTGTAACAGCCCAAGTGTGATCCTTCCTATTTGTAACCTACCCAACCTTGTCATGTGTGATTTTTGTGTGGGCTTTAATATAGGTGGATTCATCATCATCATTGTTTGCTTCGTTCCTTCTATTTTGTGGCATGAGTATTTTTGTTTGTTGCATTATCATAATTGTTTTGCATATTTCATTCCTATATGTTTATGCCATGATCATGTTGAGTGCTTTGTCATATCTTTGCTTGTTGCACCCTCATCTCACTTGTTATGTTGCATTGTGCCCTTGTCATTTTTGTATTTAATCATGCTCATCATGTGCATTGTGAGATTCATCTTGTTGTTTTACTTGCTATATGTATGGTGCTATTCTTAAAACCCTTTGCTATCACTCTCTAACCTAGCCATGCACCATCACCTCCTTCTTCTTTCAATTTGTCTATATTCCCAAGTGGCATCTTTCTTGCCTAGATAAATGTCCGCATTTTTCCTGTTAATCTTAAACCATGCCTACACCCTCTCTACCAATTTTCATCTCTTTTGGACTTGATTTGTTTGGAATCAAAATTGCCTCAAGTTTGAATTTAATTCAAACTTGCGATAGTTTTGTTTCTCTAAAAATGCCCAGAGCAATTTATTCAAATACGTCATAAGGCCAGGGCCTCAGATATATCCTTATCTCATCCTACTTCTTTGTCAAACTCTCTGGCCTTTTTCTTGCATTTCTATCTGGAGAAATTGAATAAGAAAAAGAAAGAGAAACAGTGCAGCCCAGTGACCAGTAGCTTCAGCAACCCAGCAGCCCAGCCGATCCAACCCAACTCCTCTCTCCTGGGTAAAATTTCCCACATGCACCCAGCCGCCCCAACCTATCATCTCCTCAATCCAGCACAAGAGAAAAAAATTACCCTCTCGTTTAGGGTTCCATCTACTCCGGCGGCGCTGCCGTCGTCGAGTTTTTTCTTCCCTGCCGAGCTACCTCTACTGTTTTAGTGGCAGGGTCCTCCGGCTAGGGCTCATCCAATAGTCCATCTCCTTCGGCAGATTAGGGTATATAGTATGGAGGCTCTTGGCAGGAACCAGTCGAGAATACATGTATTTGGTGTCTCGTTCAAACTATGGTGGTAGTCCCTGACGAGCGACATGTTGAGGTGCTTCTGGTGGAAGTGATGCCCACACAAGATCTGGTGCGCTGGTCGTCATTCGGGATAGTCTGAATCTATTATGGATTGAAAGATCATCCGTCAGTCATGAACAGGGTGGATCCCACTAGAAAAAAACCTCCTGATCAAGGTGGAGGGAAGGGCAAAGACGAATCTGTCGAGGTATCTATAGCAAAGCTATTGATGGTGGCAGGGGAGTCGCTGGGCGCCCTTGTGCCATAAGAAAGGAATCCTCCGTTACTACCTGTTTATGTTTCGCCGAGGAAAATCAATAAGAGACCAAAGAAAGGATCGGCTCAAGGAGGGAGAGAGGTTGAAGGTGAAGGCAGTGAGACAAAAACGCAACAACGGCAGGCTCCTCCGAGGGGCGCTGCCGAGCGCAATGAGTATTGTCAATTGGAATTGTCGGGGCATGGGCAAGGCCTCGACCATTCGCGAGCTTCACGAGATCATGAAGGAATTTGCCCCTACCTTACTTTGTATAGTTGAAACACAAATTGACAAAGTGAGGGTGGAGAGTTTAGCTAGTGCTATAGGCTTTGATAAGAGTTATGCTATTAGTAGTATTGGCAGAAGCGGCGGCATTGTAATTTTCTTGAATAATTCAATAGATATTGATATTTTGGGTTACTCTGATTACCATCTGGATTGTGCTGTTAGAGAATCGGGTTTTCATCCGTGGAGAATGACAGTGGTGTACGGAGAGGCTCAAACACACTTACGACACCAAACATGGGATACTTTGAAGAATATAGCAAGTTCAAGTAGTCTCCCTGGCTCTGTATTAGAGATTTCAATGATGTCTTGCATCCGGATGAGCATGAAGGGATAGGACAATGGAGTAACGCCACTACTAACATTTGCATGCTGTTGGATATTGGGTTCAAAGGGAGATTCTGGACTTTTGAAAAGAAAGTTATAGGTGGAACATTCAAAAGAGTTAGGCTCGACCAAGCTCTGGCCTCGGCTGATGTCGCTTGAAGCTACGTCGGTATTTCCCCAAAGAGGAAGGGATGATGCAACATAGCGGCGGTAGGTATTTCCCTCAGATATGAAACCAAGGTTATCGAACCAGTAGGAGAACCAAGCAACACAACGTAAACAGCCCCTGCACACAAATAACAACACCTCGCAACCCGACGTGTTAAAGGGGTTGTCAATCCCTTCGAGTGCGGCGCGGAAGCAGTGCGTGGACGGGAGAAAGTTGTAATAGATTGAAATAATAGATCACAAATAAAATAAAATGCAGCAAAGTATTTTTGTATTTTTGGTTTAATAGATCTGAATAAGAATACAAAGGAAAAATAGATCGCAAGCAAATATATGAGAAAGAAGAACCGGGGCCATAGGTTTCACTAGTGGTTTCTCTCGAGAAAGATAGCAAAAGGTGGGTAAAAAAATTACTGTTGGGAAATTGATAGAACCTCAAATAATTGTGATTATATCCAGGCAATGATCATTACATAGGAATCACGTCCAAGATTAGTAGACCGACTCCTGCCTGCATCTACCACTATTACTCCACAAATCGACCGCTATCCAGCATGCATCTAGTGTATTAAGTTCATGGACAAATGGAGTGATGCAATAAGAACGATGACATGATGTAGACAAGATCCGTTATCTATATGGCGGTAGATATAGATCTCATCTTTTTATCCTTAGTAGCAACGATACATACGTGTAGGTTCCTGTCGGTGTTAAAACCGGCGGATCTCGGGTAGGGGGTCCCGAACTATGCGTCTAAGGCGGATGGCAACAGGAGGCAAGGGACACGATGTTTACCCAGGTTCGGGCCCTCTCTATGGAGGTAATACCCTACTTCCTGCTTGATTGATCTTGATGAATATGAGTATTACTAGAGTTGATCTACCACGAGATCATAGAGGCTGAACCCTAGAAGCTAGCCTATGGTATGATTGTTGTTGTCCTACGGACTAAACCCTCCGGTTTATATAGACACCGAAGGGGGCTAGGGTTACACAGAGCCAGTTACAACAGATGGAGATCTACATATCCGTATTGCCAAGCTTGCCTTCCACGCCAAGAGAGTCCCATCCGGACACGAGACGAAGTCTTCAATCTTGTATCTTCATAGTCCAACAGTTCGGCCAAAGGATATAGTCCGGCTGTCTGGATACCCCCTAATCCAGGACTCCCTCAGTAGCCCCCGAATTAGGCTTCAATGACGATGAGTCTGGCGCGCAGATTGTCTTCGGCATTGCAAGGCGGGTTCTTCTCCAAATTCTGAATACTTGTTTGAATAGTGTCCGGCCTCCCATAAATGTTGCACTCCTTGGCTTCTGCGCCTAATAATGGAGATCCTCCACGCATCGAGCGAATGCGAGAAGCCGTGGCATTTTTACAATTGCCACCCTAGCCATGTAGGCAAATCGCCTATTAAAGATACGGGGATTCACATATCCATATCATACCATCCTCCCACAGCGAGTATCCATCGGAGCACGCCTGAAAAAATCCATTCCAACATGGCCAGTCGCCGCAGCTCCTCCTCTCGCCCCCGTAGCCCTAATCCCGGTGATTGGAAGAAGTGTTCCGTCCGCATAGCCAACTAGTGAGGCTACAGACTGTGTATTTCTCCCCCCAGCGTATATGGTCCCCGTTCGAGCCGGGCTTGCCACCTATAATGGCGGAGAACAAGCAGAGAGCTTCCCCAATCCCTCCAAAGGGGAACGGGTATGCCTTGTCCCTTATTTATTAAGGGGACTAGGATTTCGAATTCACTCTTTCCTCCGCGGGCTCCTGGAGTTCTACGGCCTCCAGCTGCATAATTTCACACATGCCTCCATATTGCACATTGTTGGCTATGTCGCTCTTTGCGAACTGTTTCTGGGCTGCGAAGCTCACTTCGAGCTATGGAAGAGGCTATTCTGCCTCGTACCCCGTACACAGGAGGGGTCACTATTTCAAGTGGGCGGAGCCGAAATATGGCGCATCGCCGGGACCGGATACCTGTCCGGCACCCCGAAGAAGGCATCCGAAGACTGGCCTTCAGAGTGGTTCTATATAGAGGACGTCCCTCTTCTGGATCCTATTCGGATCGGCCTTCCTGAGTTTAATAATGCTCCTCTGAACAAACACCTAAGCTGGCGACCAAGGAGCCCTCAGGAGGAAGATGATAGAGACGTTTCTTACCTGATGAGCCGGATAAAGGTGCTGGCTCTATCTGGACTGGCTACAACCGAAGTTATGTCAATATGCATTATGCGAGGGGTGCAGCCGCTTCAATACCGAGGCCGCCCAGTGTGGGATTTTAACGGGGAAGACGATGCCACCCGCGGCGGCCGTAAGGGGCCGGACTCCGTTGCCGCTCTGGCAAAAACTCTGTCCGGTCTGTACAAGGGAGAGGAAGAGGAGTTCCTCCGCATCAAACCGCGGGACGGATTCTCCATGTACAATCCTTCGAGTTGGGTAAGCTGCCACTTTTCATGACCTTCCCTTCCGCATTTCCACAATAAATGTCTTATTTTGCCTGTTCAAAGCAGGAGCTGCATAAGGCAGTAAGGGAGATAAATAGCCCACCTCCACAACCAGAGGAACCTGAACGGTCCCTCGACCCCGGACTTCAATTAAGCCGTGAGCTAATCGATAGGATATTTCATCAATTAAGCCGTGATGAGGCCATGGTGGCTATTATAGCTGACTATCCGGGGCTACTGCCTGCCTCGCAGGTAAGTGAACCCAGGGGCCCAACCTTTGAGAAGTATCCCTTTCCACGCACCTTACCTTCCGTATCTGCATGGTGTCTTACAGGGAAGGTCCTCCGGACGCCATGCCGAGCCCATGGCGAGTTACCAGCAAGGGGTACCGAGGCCCGGCAGGCTGAAAAGAAAAGCGGTTCGAACTGAGACGCCGACGCAGAGGTATGATATAAAACCTCGCTCCGTGGGTTTGTTTTTGAAAACATAATAACACCCATGTTTCCCAGAAGGAAAAATACTCGTCGGACTATATCCGGAGAAGTTGCCGATCATGCCTCCACTAGCCGGGCTCCAGGGCCGGACACGGAGGCGGGGCACGCGTCGGACGTTCCTCCTACAGAGGATGCGGATAAAATCTCCGCTACAAATTCTGAAGTGGAGAGCGCCATGAATCACAGGCGCCGCCGGGCCGTACTTCGTGACGCTTGTTTCTCCCAAGAGGCATTTGATGCCTTCAGTTCAGGTGACGCGTACATCCGTGCTGCTCAAAATGGTCTTGCCAGAGCCACGGACCAGTATGTAAAGGATATACGGGTAAGAAAATTTGATGATTATATATATCAGTAGCCCCTAAGACTTGAAATAGTTGGCACAACTGATTTAAGGATCATTATCTGTGCAGGTTCTTATAGAGAAGAATATCCAATTGTCTCAAGAGCTAGAAGAGTGCAAGGCCCAGCTACGGGCCGTAGTGGCCGTATTGAAGGCCCCTCTGGTAACACCTGCTTTAAAGAATGACAGGTACCATATAGGATGCAGCATGCATGCAATTCTGACAATAAATATTGCAGATGACGCCGGAGTGAATCTGGATGAGCAACATGTCATACAGCGGCTAAAGGCTAGCGAGCCCGTGCTTACAAAGGTTAGGAAGGAGAAAAACGATCTCCAAGATGCCAATACCCAGCTGAGCGTGGAACTAAAGGATGTTCTGCCACGCCCAATATGCGACCCTATCCAAAAGGAACTCGACGGTCCCACCAAGGATAGACCCGCATATTGAAACGCTTTTGCAAGGTGGATATCAATACATCAACATTACATAATAGATGGGGATACATACATAAGGCACAAATGCCACAAGAATACATCAACATCATATACAAGAGCAACATCCGACTACGGATGAAACATAAACAGAAGCTCAAACGACATCCACCCTGCTAGCCCAGGCTGCCGACCTGGAACCTATCCCCTGATCGAAGAAGAACTCCAACACAAGCAAACATCGCTCTCGCGTCAAGATCATCGCAACCTGTACCTGCAACTGGTGGTGTAGTAATCTGTGAGCCACGAGGACTCAGCAATCCCATTACCATGGGTATCAAGACTAGCAAAGCTTAATGGGAAAGGAAGGGGTAAAGTGGTGAGGTTGCAGCAGCGACTAAGCATATATGGTGGCTAACATACGCAAATGAGAGCGAGAAGAGAAACAAAGGAACGGTCGTCAACTAGTAATGATCAAGAAGTGATCCTGAAACTACTTACGTCAAACATAACTCCAACACCGTGTTCACTTCCCGGACTCCGCCGAGAAGAGACCATCACGGTTACACACGCGGTTGGTGTATTTTAGTTAAGATCAACTTCGGGTTTACTACAACCGGATATTAACAAATTCCCATCTGCCACATAACAGCGGGCACGGCTCTCGAAAGTTTATACCCTGCAGGGGTGTCCCAACTTAGCCCATGATAAGCTCTCGCGATCAAAGAAGGATATTCCTTCTCCCCGGGAAGACCCGATCAGTCTCGGAATCCCGGCTACAAGACATTTCGACAGCAATAAAACAAGACCAGCAAAGCCGCCCGGATGTGCCGACAAATCCTGATAGGAGTCGCACGTACCTCGTTCTCAGGGCACACCGGATAAGTCAAGCTACGAGTAAAACCAACCCTCGAGTTGCCTCGTGGTGGCCCCGCAGGCTGCTCGGTTCGGACCAACACTCGAAGGAGCACTGGCCCGAGGGGGGGGGGGCTAAAATAAAGATGACCCTTGGGCTCCGGAAACCCAAGGGAAAAAGGGCATAGGTGAGGCAAATGGTAAAACCAATGTTGGGCCTTGCTGGAGGAGTCTTATTCAAAGCGAACTGTCAAGGGGTCCCATAAATCACCCGACCGCGTTAGGGACGCAAAATCCGGGAACATAACACCGATATGACGGAAACTAGGGCGGCAAGAGTGGAACAAATCACCAGGCATAAGGCCGAGCCTTCCACCCTTTACCAAGTATATAGATGCATTAATTAAATAAGATATATTGTGATATCCCAACAAGTAAACATGTTCCAACAAGGAACAACATCTCCATGTTCCAACAAGGAACAAACTTCATCTTCACCTGCAACTAACAACGCTATAAGAGGTGCTGAGCAAAGCGGTAACATAGCCAAACAACGGTTTGCTAGGAAGGGTGACAAAGGTTAGAGGCTGACATGGCAATTTGGGATGGCTTGAGCAGCAAGTGGTAGGTAAGGCAGCATAGCGATAGAACGAAGCAACTAGCATAGCAATGATAGTAGTGAGATCCAGGGTAGCGGTCATCTTGCCTGAAATCCCGCAAGGAAAAAGAACGAATCCATGAAGAAGACGAACGGATGAAGCCGAACCAAGCGTAGACGAACGAATCCTCACGATCGCAACGCAACAGGAACTAACAAGAAGAAGCACACAACATAGTAAACACACCACACATAAACAAGGCATGATGCAAAACAAAGCATGATGCATGACAAAGCTACATGAAGCTACTCATGGCAAGAGATGATGCAAACAAGAACAACACATCAAAGCAAGTTTAAATGAGGCCGGGAACAACATATAACAATTCCGGTAAGTCCTCGTATGCAAATTTCGAAATTGGTCCAGATCTGAATAACCTTATGTTCAAGTTGTTAAACAGCAAGTTAAGATGCACCACGATGATCTACACGAAATTCTAGTCAAGTTACATATAAAGTTCATTAGATTCGGAGCTACGGCCTAGAAGATATGAGCAAAACAAGTTAAACATGGCATTGATGCAAAATGCAAACAAACATCAAGCAAACACCTCAAAACAAGGATGCAACATGATAATATGAAACTACATGCAAAATCAAGCAAGTTTCATATAGAGCACACTCAAAACGGAGCAACGGTTCAACACATACACCCTATACAAGTTATAGCAACAATCTGTCCATAACAGCAAGTAGGCATATTACAAGCATCAAAACAACAAGCTACAGCATCCCAACGTAATAACAAAAGGCATGGGCATGATGTACAGGTAAAGCATGACAAAACATGAACACTGAGCTATCTCCAGAAATCACTAGAACATGCTAAAAAACACATGGCAAGATTGCAAATAATAACAGTTTCAGACTTTGCAGAGAATAACATCAGGTTGCAATGTTTAGAGCTATGAAACAACATGTTACAGGAACTTATCATGGCAAACAAAGATATGGCATGAATCTACTCAAAGCATAGAACAAAAGTCCCTTACTGACCATGAGCCAAAAAGGATTAGAAGATATGATGGCACCCATGTAAACATGGCAAGTTATATTATAGATTCATACATGGCAGGAACAACAATAAGTAGGCATGTTGGTGAGCTTGAACCACTCACCACAGAGCAAAACATGGCATGGCAAGGCAACCAACAGTAAGAAGACATGGCATAGAAGCTATACATGGCAAGAACAACATCATAGCATACATGGATCAACTACAACAACCTTGGCAAAATTGAATAACATGTAAACAACCTGCTAGGAAACATTTTATAGCAAAAGTAGAGCTCGATTGACTCAAGCTATGTCACTCAAGATCATAGGGTGTAAAGTTCTGTTAAGAAACAGAAACTAACATCACATAGCCCTCTTCTAACAGTATTTCGGGCAACAAGATGAGCTCAAATGAAAATGATGCAATGAGATGGAATGATCTACTCTTCGGGACGAACGTTTTGACATATTACACGCACGAAACGGAGCAACATGTAGAGAGTTATGGCACGATGAAAATGCAACAAAATAATCACAGATTCGGGACTTAGTGGAAATATACCCCTCCGAGAAGTCAACGGGATGAAGCGGTGCGGGATGGCGAGATCCGGGACGGGGAGGCGTGTTTGGTTGGGATCCCGGTGGATCTCATCCACCCGGGGGTAGATCCGGCCGGAGAGAGCTCCGGCGAGCTCTCCGGCGAGGCGACGACGGCGGGTCGGCCGGGGCGACGGAGGAGGAGGAGGCGACGGGCGGCGAGGGGCGGCAGCGGGGCCGGCGACCGGGCGGGCGGGCGGGCTCCTCCGGCGTGAGCGCCACGGCGGCGTAGGGGCGAGGAGGCCGAGCGCTTGGCGCCGGTCTCCGGCGACGGCGGAGGGGCGGCCCGCGGGCGGCGCAGGCGAGGGACTTGGCCGACGGCGGGCGGCGATATCGGGCGACAAGGCGGCGGCCGGAGCAGGCGGGATCGCGGCGGCTCGAAGCGCTGGCGGCGGGACGCTTGTGGCGGGCGGCGCGAAAGGACGGGCGGCGGCGATAGGCGCGGCGGATGGCGGCGCGGAGGGCCGACCGTGGGCCTCATGGCCGCTGGCGGCGCTGTGGTGTGTGTGTGGGCGGCGCGCGACGCGCGGGCGGGTGGCTACCGGGCGCGAGGCGGCGGCGGGAAGCGTCCGGACGGCGCGGACATGTCCGTACGTCGCGGAGGATGAAAAACTAGGGTTTCAGGGGGTTTGAACCGCGAATTTTCGGGGGTGGGGGGGGGATCTAGTTTTATAGGTAGAGGGAGCTAGGAGACTCCAAATGAGGTGCGGTTTTCGGCCACGCGATCGTGATCGAACGACCGAGAGCATGGAGGGGAGTTAGATGGGTTTTGGGCCACTTTGGAAGGGGTGTTGTGCTGCAAGGAGAAGGGGGCTTTACGGTTACCCGGTTAACCGTTGGAGTATCAAACGACCTCCAAATGGCACGAAACTTGACAGCGGTCACGGTGCTATACCAAGGCGCTTGACAAACCTCGGTCCATTCCGAGACCGTTTGACACCCGCATACGAAAAAGAGGTAAAAGGGGCGCCGGAGACATAGGAGTGCCGGATTGCAAAACGGACAACGGGGAAAATGCTCGGATGCATGAGACGAACACATATGCAATGCAATGCACATGATGACATGATAAAAATGCAGATGATGAAATGGCAAAGTGCAACACGCAAGCAAATGACATGGCAACGACGGCGAATAACTGGAAGACACCTGGCGCATCGAATCCGGGGCGTTACAACACTCCTCCACTAACAAGAGATCTCGTCCCGAGATCTTAGGACCGAGACGGGAGGGAAAAAGGGATGAGGTGAAACAAGAACTCAAGAGAATAAGCAAAGAATCAAGAGCACTCGACAAGAAGAGAGGAACGACGAGAATGACGAGAATCAAAAGCTCACGGAATCAGATAGACTATGAAAGCACTCTTTCTAACCGGAGTGGTTAGAATGAGAAAAGAAACGAATAAGACTGAAAGGATTTAGGTAGCACTCCGGCTGAAACATGGAAGGAATAGAATATGAACTTCACAAGATGGGATGAAACTTGACGAGATGAACCACACAATGCCTCCGGAAGAATTGAAGAATGGAATGAAAATAATTTAGAAGGACGGTTTGAACTGAAGTTGTTGAGAAAATCAACAACGAAAGAATAAGATTGTTGTGGACTTATGGAAAACATCTCAAAATTATGAGGTGATAACCAGCCGCAAACGGAAATGATAGAAATAGCTGAGAAGAACGAAGGAATGCAAAACTCCGTTTCAAAATAATATGGAGAATTAATTGCACTTCGAGACACGAGAAGAAAAGATACTTGAACTCCGCCAACACAATCTTGATGAACTCTTGAAGAAAAAATTAAATCATGAAGAACCACCATGAAGAACTCCGGTAACAAAAAGGATGATGAGATAGAATGAAGGAAGAAAGAATAAGATGAGCATTGCGATGATTTAGATGGAGGTTCCGACGAAATGGCTGAGGAAATTGAACTCCGGAAAAGAAAAGATGAAAAGACTTGGAACTAGAATTTATTCATTACGAACAAACTCCGAAGAAAAAGATTAATCACTTTGATGAAATAAGAATAAGATTTATTGTATGCTTATCCTTCATCATATTAAATTGATGACAAGTAATGGATTTTGCATACTACTTATTCTTCTTGAAAAGGGTTGAGAAGTGACATATCACAAACTTGAGAAGGTCTTCATGAACCACCGGTAGGATTGGAAAGAATGAATGAATTAAAGTGATAATCAAGGAAAAGAATCTTTAGCGAACCACCGTAAGAATTCGAAAATGACTGATGGAAGAATCGCCGGGAAAAATTAGAAGAACAAATAAGCTAGAGGGGATTTAGAGACAAGAGAACGAAGCGATCGCGAACTGATAGAAGAATACTTGAACGAAGCACCGGAATACTTGGATAACGGTAGCTGAAATGTGAGGACAAAGAATTCTTCTGGAACGATGGCCTCCAAAAAAAACAACTGCTAACAAACTCCGGATGGTTGAGAAAAAGAATATCTGACAAATGGAATAATTCGAGAGGATGATATGAAGCTAGAACCACGAATCTTCGGGAGAACGGACAAGATTTAGAAGGAACTCTTCTTCGGTCTTCAAATGACGATGATAAACACCACCAAAATTACTGGGATACTCCGGGAGAATGATAAGCGAAGAGGTTGAGCCAATAATGAAAAAGATTTGGAATCGACCTTGGAAATGGCATCTGACTGATGAAATTCATTCTTACGTCAAACTCCGAAAAGAATTAGGAATGGCTCCGGAATATTTAGAAGAGTCAGGTAAAATCCTGGGAAAGGCCTGTGGGGTAGGGCCCACTGAAGAGATAACACCGTCGGAAAGGATTGTTGAACAGATAGATGATGCACCAGAACAAATGAAATATTGGACTGAGGTGACAACCTCAAATTAATTCGAACACAGGCGAATCTCCTGAGATGTCCTCCGAACTCCGGAATGATAAACTGGCGAGAGGCGAACAAGCAGGGAAAACACTTTAACCAAGGAAAAGAATGTGATCAACTCGAAAAAAAACTTGAATTGAGTGCACCGGAAAAGAAAGAGATGAAGAATGACGAACTAGACGAGAAACCACCGGTTGAAATAATTGAGGGAAGACTGAAGAGGCTCCACACGAATGGAATTGATGGTCGGAAGAAACTCGAACTCCGGGAATAATAGGGTGGGAGGGCGGGAAAACAAAGGCAACTTGGAAGGGGAAACCTACGAATATCTTGAAGAGAAAAAACACCGATTGAAATCATTGAGGAGAGAGAGCAAAAACTTCATACGAGTAGGATGGATACTCGATTACGGACTCCGGTTCCGAGAAGAAGAAGGGAGGGCGGGTGGGAAAAGAAGACAACTGAGGATTGAATTTGCAAAGATGAAGAGGCTCGAGTCAACTTGACGAGAAATGCACCGGATGAAAAGAGATGAGAACCAACGATCGGAAAACCAACTGCGTGATCCTAAAGAAAATTTGAAGGGGAAGAGAAGTAATTCAAAACACCTACGTCAAGATTCCTCACCAGAGCGACGAAGGGGCAGAGGAGTAAAAGAATTCCTACTCTCGATATAACTAGACTCAAAACAGTTTTCTTCTAGACTCAACAACGGCCAAACTACACGATCAATCAAGGGCTCCTAGGGTCGGTCGAGGCTCGATACCAACTTGTCACGCCAATATGCGACCCTATCCAAAAGGAACTCGACGGTCCCACCAAGGATAGACCCGATATTGAAACGCTTTTGCAAGGTGGATATCAATACATCAACATTACATAATAGATGGGGATACATACATAAGGCACAAATGCCACAAGAATACATCAACATCATATACAAGATCAACATCCGACACGGATGAAACATAAATGAAGCTCAAACGACATCCACCTGCTAGCCCAGGCTGCCGACCGAACCTATCCCCGATCAAGAAGAACTCCAACACAAGCAAACATCGCCTCGCGTCAAGATCATCGCAACCTGTACCGCAACTGGTGGTGTAGTAATCTATGAGCCACGAGGACTCAGCAATCCCATTACCATGGGTATCAAGACTAGCAAAGCTTAATGGGAAAGGAAGGGGTAAAGTGGTGAGGTTGCAGCAGCGGCTAAGCATATATGGTGGCTAACATACGCAAATGAGAGCGAGAAGAGAAACAAAGGAACGGTCGACAACTAGTAATGATCAAGAAGTGATCCTGAAACTACTTACGTCAAAAATAACTCCAACACCGTGTTCACTTCCCGGACTCCGCCGAGAAGAGACCATCACGGTTACACACGCGGTTGGTGTATTTTAGTTAAGATCAACTTCGGGTTTACTACAACCGGATATTAACAAATTCCCATCTGCCACATAACCGCGGGCACGGCTCTCGAAAGTTTATACCTGCAGGGTGTCCCAACTTAGCCCATGATAAGCTCTCGCGATCAACGAAGGATATTCCTTCTCCCGGGAAGACCCGATCAGTCTCGGAATCCGGCTACAAGACATTTCGACAAAGAATAAAACAAGACCAGCAAAGCCGCCCGGATGTGCCGACAAATCCTCGATAGGAGTCGCACGTAGCTCGTTCTCGTGGCACACCGGATAAGTCAAGCTACGAGTAAAACCAACCCTCGAGTTGCCCGTGGTGGCCCCGCAGAGTTGCTCGGTTCGGACCAACACTGAAGGAGCACCGCCCGGGGGCTAAAATAAAGATGACCCTTGGGCTCCGAAACCCAAGGGAAAAAGGGCATAGGTGAGGCAAATGGTAAAACCAATGTTGGGCCTTCTTTGGAGGAGTCTTATTCAAAGCGAACCGTCAAGGGGTCCCATAAATCACCCGACCGCGTTAGGGACGCAAAATCCAGGAACATAACACCGATATGACGGAAACTAGGGCGGCAAGAGTGGAACAAGACACCAGGCATAAGGCCGAGCCTTCCACCCTTTACCAAGTATATAGATGCATTAATTAAATAAGATATATTGTGATATCCCAACAAGTAAACATGTTCCAACAAGGAACAAGCTTCATCTTCACCTGCAACTAACAACGCTATAAGAGGGGCTGAGCAAAGCGGTAACATAGCCAAACAACGGTTTGCTAGGAAGGGTGACAAAGGTTAGAGGCTGACATGGCAATTTGGGATGGCTTGAGCAGCAAGTGGTAGGTAAGGCAGCATAGCGATAGAACGAAGCAACTAGCATAGCAATGATAGTAGTGAGATCCAGGGTAGCGGTCATCTTGCCTGAAATCCCGCAAGGAAGAAGAACGAATCCATGAAGAGGACGAACGGATGAAGCCGAACCAAGCGTAGACGAACGAATCCTCACGATCGCAACGCAACAGGAACTAACAAGAAGAAGTACACAACATAGTAAACACACCACACATGAACAAGGCATGATGCACAACAAAGCATGATGCATGACAAAGCTACATGAAGCTACTCATGGCAAGAGATGATGCAAACAAGAACAACACATCAAAGCAAGTTTAAATGAGGCCGGGAACAACATATAACAATTCCGGTAAGTCCTCGTATGCAAATTTCGAAATTGGTCCAGATCTGAATAACCTTATGTTCAAGTTGTTAAACAGCAAGTTAAGATGCACCACGATGATCTACACGAAATTCTAGTCAAGTTACATATAAAGTTCATTAGATTCGGAGCTATGACCTAGAAGATATGAGCAAAACAAGTTAAACATGGCATTGATGCAAAATGCAAACAAACATCAAGCAAACACCTCAAAACAAGGATGCAACATGATAATATGAAACTACATGCAAAATCAAGCAAGTTTCATATAGAGCACACTCAAAACGGAGCAACGGTTCAACACATACACCCTATACAAGTTATAGCAACAATCTGTCCATAACAGCAAGTAGGCATATTACAAGCATCAAAACAACAAGCTACAGCATCCCAACGTAATAACAAAAGGCATGGGCATGATGTACAGGTAAAGCATGACAAAACATGAACACTGAGCTATCTCCAGAAATCACTAGAACATGCTCAAAAACACATGGCAAGATTGCAAATAATAACAGTTTCAGACTTTGCAGAGAATAACATCAAAGTTGCAATGTTTAGAGCTATGAAACAACATGTTACAGGAACTTATCATGGCAAACAAAGATATGGCATGAATCTACTCAAAGCATAGAACAAAAGTCCCTTACTGACCATGAGCCAAAAAGGATTAGAAGATATGATGGCACCCATGTAAACATGGCAAGTTATATTACAGATTCATACATGGCAGGAACAACAATAAGTAGGCATGTTGGTGAGCTTGAACCACTCACCACAGAGCAAAACATGGCATGGCAAGGCAACCAACAGTAAGAAGACATGGCATAGAAGCTATACATGGCAAGAACAACATCATAGCATACATGGATCAACTACAACAACCTTGGCAAAATTGAATAACATGTAAACAACCTGCTAGGAAACATTTTATAGCAAAAGTAGAGCTCGATTGACTCAAGCTATGTCACTCAAGATCATAGGGTGTACACATCAATTATGGCAAAAATGAAAAAAGTGCAAGTTCTGTTAAGAAACAGAAACTAACATCACATAGCCCTCTTCTAACAGTATTTCGGGCAACAAGATGAGCTCAAATGGAAATGATGCAATGAGATGAAATGATCTACTCTTCGAGACGAACATTTTGACATATTACACGCACGAAACGGAGCAACATGCAGAGAGTTATGGCATGATAAAAATGCAACAAAATAATCACAGATTCGGGACTTAGTGGAAATATACCCCTCCGAGAAGTCAACGGGATGAAGCGGTGCGGGATGGCGAGATTCGGGACGGGGAGGCGTGTTTGGTTGGGATCCCGGTGGATCTCATCCACCGAGGTAGATCCGCCGAGAGAGCTCCGCGAAGCTCCTCCGGCGAGGCGACGACGGGCGGGTCGGCCGGGGCGACGGAGGAGGAGGAGGCGACCGGGCGGCCGGGCGGGCTCGCGGCATCGCGGAGCGCCACGGCGGCGAGGGGCGAGGAGGCCGAGGCGCTGGGCGCCGGTCTCCGGCGACGGCGGAGGGGCGGGCCAGGGCGGCGCAGGCGAGGGACGCGCCGACGGCGGGCGGCGATATCGGGCGACAAGGCGGTGGCCGGAGCGAGGCGGGACGGCGGCGTTTCGGCGCCGCGGCGGGGACGCTTGGCGTCACGGGCGGCGCGAGCGGACGGGCGGCGGAGAGGCGCGCCCGGATGGCGGCGCGGAGGGCCGACCGTGGGCCTCGCGGGCTCGCGGGCGGCGCTGGGGCGACGACGCGACACGTGGCGGGCGGCCACCGGGCGCGAGGCGGCGGCGGGGAAGCCTCCGGACGGCGCGGACATGTCCGTACGTCGCGGAGGACGAAAAACTAGGGTTTCAGGGGGTTTGGACCGCGAATTTTCGGGGGGATCTAGTTTTATAGGTAGAGGGAGCTAGGAGAGTCCAAATGAGGTGCGGTTTTCGGCCACACGATCGTGATCGAACGACTAAGAGCATGGAGGGGAGTTAGATGGGTTTTGGGCCACTTTGGAAGGGGTGTTGGGCTGCAAGGAGAAGGGGGCTTTACGGTTACCCAGTTAACCGTTGGAGTATCAAACGACCTCCAAATGGCACGAAACTTGACAGGCGGTCTACCGGTGCTATACCAAGGCCGCTTGACAAACCTCAGTCCATTCCGAGACCGTTTGACACCCGCACACGAAAAGAGGTAAAAGGGGGCACCGGGAGACATAGGAGTGCCGGATTGCAAAACGGACAACGGGGAAAATGCTCGGATGCATGAGACGAACACGTATGCAATGCAATGTACATGATGACATGATAAAAATGCAGATGATGACATGGAAAAGTGCAACACGCAAGCAAATGACATGGCAACGACGGCGAATAACTGGAAGACACCTGACGCATCGAATCCGAGGCGTTACATGTTCGCACCCAGCTATCAGACTCCATGAAGGAGAACAAGCGGCTTCGACGCGGCATTTTCAGGAAGTGCTTGAACGAACTTCAAAAAGAGTTCGGCGAGGAAGCCAGCTAACAGAGTTATGTCTGCAGGTATGCTGACAGGTTGTCCCGCGAACGAGATGCCCGGGTCTGCGGATGATCTTTTACTAGAGCTTTCACAACCGCACGAACAAGTTCGGCAGTGATACAAGGTATTGCCTGTGCCTTGTGGCCATCCGCCTCCCCGCCCAAGGCCTTGGAGGACTTGCAGAGAAGCTCAAGGAGAGCAGCGGCGCTCCGATTATGGAAGGTATCGGCCTGCCGTCAAGGTGCCAGTGGAAGCCCGGGCCATGGTGAAGACGCTGTATACCAAGGCTGACTCAAACCACATGACCGAGGTCGGACTGTGGGGTCCGGCGGGAAAGAAATCCTGCCGCTTGGTGTATCACCAAGTAGAGTTAGCCGCCAAGTATTCCTAACATGATTGTAGGCTAGACAGCTCGTTGGATGGCATAGAAGAAGAATTTAATCAGTCTAAGTGACTATGTAATTTGAATGACTTGTAGAATGTCTCTAGCCGGATTGTAAATCATTTGTCATGGCGGACCTTTTCGCTTCAACCTCTGGACCCGATAGTCCGGAGTGTATCCCAATACCAAAGGCAGCTTATGTAAAAACCGGGTATGCGTGTAAACCGGGCATAGGGGTCATAAGTGCTTGAATGCATAAGTACCCAACTAGTTATGTTATATTACATGGGTAGTAAGAAACATCTTCTAGGGAGAATAGTTCCGTTAAGGGTTCCTTTCCTGGCACGCATGCCCTAATGTGCATGTCTGAACAGCGAGAAGAGACGCAGTAAAAACATCAGGGGCAAGTGAAAAAAAATTCATCTTTTATTCATCGACCGAATATTCCCTTAAGAACGCTTAGCTTTGGCTTCACACATATCGAGGTACACATCCGCTGACCCGCAGTAATAATCGCAGAGGTGCTCCCCTTATGCCCTAGCCGAATTAACGGGAACGTAGGGCATAAATACAAGAGCCAGGCAACCCATCTTGGCCAAAACTTAAGTCATATAGATGCATACAGTGGCGAAAAAAAGGGTACATGTGGAAGAATGACACATGTGCGAGGCATGAAGCCCATAAAATATTTAAGCTTCTCTATAGGAAACCCCCAGGTATAATGAGCGCGGCTGGCGCATCAAGATTGTGTAGTAAAAACACATTTTAGCCCTTTAAGGCCTCAAAAGAAAAGGGGATGAAAGAAAGAAAGAAAAGACAAATAACGAATGTACAAAAATTTGACAGAGGTAAGGAGACGAACACGGAGTCCAGCACTAGGCATAGAATCTTCGGAGTCTAGCTGCATTCCATGGATTTGGCTCGAGGCGGTTGTCCGATGCATTCCGCAGACGGTACGCTCCACCGGTTAAGACCTGGTCAATAATGAAGGGACCCTCCCATTTGGGCTTGAGCTTGTCCTTTTTCTTATCCGGTAGGCGTAGAACGAGTTCGCCAACGTTATAGGTTTTGGTCCGTACTTATCCGCTTTGGTATCTTCTAGCCTGTTGCTGGTAGAATGCGGAACGAGCTTTTGCCACGTCACGCTCCTCCTCGAGGGCGTCCAAACTATCCTGCCGATCGAGCTCGGCCTCTCCCTCTTCATACATGCGCACTCGAGGTGAGACATGAATTATGTCGCAGGGCAGAACCGCCTCTGCGCCGTACACCATAAAGAACGGTGTGTATCCGGTAGTGCGATTCGGCGTGGCCGCAGCCCCCAGAGTACGGAGTCGAGCTCCTCTACCCAGTGCGTGTTAGATTCCTTTAAGGACCACACTAATCTGGGTTTGATGCCGCTCATGATAAGACCATTTGCTCGTTCGACTTGACCGTTAGTTTGTGGATGATAGACAGAAGCGTAATCGAGCTTGATGCCCATGTTGCTGCACCATAGTTTCACCTTGTCGGCAGTGAAGTTCGTGTCGTTGTCAGTGATGATGCTATGGGGGACACCCTAACGGTGTACAACCCAGGATATAAAGTCTATCACTGGTCCGGATTCGGCCGTTTTAACAGGTTTGGCTTCTATCCATTTGGTGAATTTATCCACCATTACCAGTAAGTATTTTTTCTTATGGGTTCCCCTTTAAGGGGTCCAACCATGTCAAGCCCCCAGACCGCAAAAGGCCAGGTAATGGGGATTGTTTGTAGGGCGACGGGTGGCATATGGCTTTGGTTTGCAAAGAGCTGGCAACCGACGCAGCGTTGGACCAAGTCTGTCGCCCGCTTTCGGGCCGTCGGACAATAAAATCCTGTACGGAAGGCCTTACTTACGAGGGCCCGGGCTGCGGCGTGGTGGCCACCGAGTCCGGCATGAATTTCTTCCAGAAGCTTCCGCCCTTCCTCTTCGGAGATGCACCTTTGAAGGACTCTGGTGGTGCTTTTCCTATAGAGCTCTCCCTCGTGGACCTGGTAGGCTTTAGATCGTCGCACAATGCAGCGTGCCTCATTTTGGTCCTTGGGAAGTTCCTGCCTGGTTAGGTAGGCCAGGAATGGTTTAGTCCATGGGGCGATGACGGCCATTATTACATGGGCTGAAGGTGTTATTTCAGTGGCGGCGCCGCCGATTAGGTCAGAGTGTTCGGTATCTGGCGTTGTAGCCGGGTCCAGAATGTTGTTGCTTGTTTCCCCGTCCCATGCCACGGATGGCTTAAACAGCCTTTCCAAGAATATGTTGGGTGGGACCGGATCGCGCTTAGCGCCGATACGGGCAAGGACGTTCTCCACCTGATTGTTTTCCCGAGCTACATGGTGGAATTCGAGCCCCTCGAACCGAGCTGACATCTTGAGTACGACATTGCGATAAGCCGCCATTTTCGGATCTTTAGCGTTGGAGTCTCCATTTATTTGGGATATTGCGAGGTTCGAGTCCCCGCGCACCTCCTGGCGTTGAATGCCCATGGAGACTGCCATCCGGAGACCATGTAACAGGCCTCGTGATTCGTGGCATTGTTGGAGTCTCAGATACTGATTTGAGTACATATTGATCAGATCCCGGTGGGGACGTCAAGACGACGCCAGCCCCCAGACCGGCCAACATTTTAGAGCCTTCGAAGTGTATAATCCAATTGGAGTATGCGCCGTATTCCTTAGAGAGTTTGGCTTCTGTCCATTCGGCGACAAAATCGGCCATTACCTGCGACTTAATAGCTCGCCGAGGTTTATATGTTATGTCGAATGGGAGGAGCTCTATGGCCCATTTGGCAATCTGGCCAGTGGCGCCGCGGTTGTTTATTATGTCGTTCAGTGGCACTTCAGAGGCCACTGTAACTGAACACTCTTGAAAGTAGTGTCGTAGTTTCCGGTATGCCATGAAGACCGCATACACTATCTTTTGATAATGCAGGTACCGTGATTTGCATGGGGTGAGGACAGTGGATACATAATATACTGGCCTTTGAAGGGGGAATTTATGTCCGTCCGTTTCTCGTTCGACGACGAGTGCTGCGCTTACGACTTGATGAGTCACCGCTATATATAGCAGCATCGGTTCGCCGATGTTTGGCGCGGCCAGGATTGGGTTGGTGGCCAGAATGGCTGTGCGCCGAAGAAGGTGATAAAGGGGTAGTGCCTTTTCTCCTAATCGGGAGATAAAGCTACTTATGGCCGCAACGCATCCAGTTAATTTCTGGATTTGCTTGAGGTCTGTTGGGATGGCCAATTGTGACAGGGCTCGGATTTTAGCCGGATTTGCTTCAATCCCTCTACTGGAGACGATGAAACCCAGGAGCTTTCCGGCGGGCACGCTGAAAATGCATTTTTCTGGATTGAGCTTGATGTCGTATGTTCGGAGGTTGTTGAACGTAAGCCTCAAGTCATCTATTAAAGAGTCGACATGTCTGGTTTTGACGACCACATCGTCTACGTATGCTTCCACTGTTTTGCTGATTTGCTTTTCCAGGCATGTCTGAATCATGTGTTGATACGTTGCACCGGCGTTCTTAAGCCCGAAAGGCATTGTGTTGAAACAGAAGGGGTCGTATGGCGTGATAAACGCCGTTGCGGCTTGGTCGGACTCGGCCATCTTGATTTGGTGGTAGCCGGAGTATGCATCGAGGAAGCACAATGAGTCATGTCCCGCGGTGGCGTCGATAATTTGATCGATGCGGGGGAGGGGGAAGGAATCCTTTGGGCAAGCTTTATTGAGGTCTTTGAAGTCGACACATAAGGCCAAGATTTGTCCTTCTTTGGTACCATCACCAGGTTTGCTAGCCAGTCCGGGTGTTTTATTTCTCTGATGAATCCAGCCTCCAATAACTTGGCTAGCTCCTCGCCCATAGCTTGTCGCTTAGGTTTGGAGAAGCGCCGAAGAGTCTGCTTGACCGGCTTGAATCCTTTTAGAATGTTAAGGATATGCTTGGCCAACTTGCGTGGGATTCCTGGCATATCTGATGGGTGTGGTCGGTGTCAAAACCGGCGGATCTCGGGTAGGGGGTCCCGAACTGTGCGTCTAGGCGGATGGTAACAGGAGACAAGGGACACGATGTTTACCCAGGTTCGAGCCCTCTTGATGGAGGTAAAACCCTATGTCCTGCTTGATTGATATTGATATTGTGGATGTTTACAAGAGTGGATCTACCACGAGATCAAGGAGGCTAAACCCTAGAAGCTAGCCTATGGTATGATTGTAAGGGTTGTTGTGATTGTTGTCCTACGGACTAAAGCCATCCGGTTTATATAGACACCGGAGAGGGCTAGGGTTACATAGAGTCGGTTACAATGGTAGGAGATCTACATATCCAGACGCCAAGCTTGCCTTCCACGCCAAGGAAAGTCCCATCCGGACACGGGTGAAGTCTTCAATCTTGTATCTTCATAGTCTTGGAGTCCGGTCGATGATGATAGTCCGCAAATGATAGTTCGGTGATGATGGTAGTCCGCTATCCGGACACCCCTAATCTAGGACTCCTCAAGAGCCCCCTGAACCAGGCTTCAATGACGATAAGTCCGCGTATATTGCTTGGCATTGCAAGGCGGGTTCCTCCTCCAAATGATAGAAGATTGTGAACACCGGGATAGTGTCCGCTCGCAAAATAAATTCCACATTCCATCGAGAGAGAATAATAATATATACACAAGTTCAATCTGGCGACGTTTTCCGTGGCATGACGTCACACCACTACGAAGCCATTACTCAAATTGTTTTTACTTTACCACCTTAGCGATTTAGCGAAGCGGTTTCTTGGCACGCCTAGTCAAAGCAGATCGTGTTTCCCTTAATCCGGATTCTCATCAATACGGGCGTAGGTAACCCAACGCGCTTCGCTCGCCACGCCTCTATCGAAGACGGGTCCCAAACGGTCACGGAGACGGCTCTTGGTATCCTCCTCTTTATAACGGGACCAAGGCTCGCTTTTTCTTCAATCTTCCATCGAATCCTCTCCACGCCCAAGTTCCAGCACCTAGAGCCCCAGATTCGTGCGCTTTGGACCTTCAACGATGTCCGGTTCCGACCTCCAGGGCCGGTGGACGCGTGACGGAGGAGGACGTGCTAAAGCTGCGGGAGGCCAAGCACATCTTTACGAGATTTCGACAGGTTGCTGCCGAAGGGCAGGCCATCCCCACCCCGAGCCCGGCGAGTATGTCGCCTTCAGATCCCACCTCCGCCGGGTTTAGGCTTCCGATGGATCCTTTGTGAGAGGGCTCATGTTTTACTATGGGTTGGAATTCCACGACTTGGCTCCGAGTCCATCCTCCATATATCCGCATTTATTGTCATCTGCGAAGCCTTCCTCGCGTCACCCCACACTTCGCCTGTGGTGAAGACTTTCAATGTGGCGCCAAGATGATCGGGGGGCGTCAAGCGGAGTGTGGCGGGGCGGCCATAAGTAGGAGGGCCGATGCCCCGTGGCCCGCTGGCTCCTTCCAAGAGGAGCTCGGCCTGTGGCAGCAAGAGTGGTTCTATATTACTGTTCCGAGGGGCCGCAGACAAAAGCTGCCGCCCCTATTCCGCCCGGGACCTCCATGACGATTGATGTCGTGGGTCAACCAAGGGCTCAACTGGGGGCCGTCAAAGGACGTGCCCCTACCGCAGGGCCGGATTCGAGATCTCTTAACGAGGGAGACCGATATGGTGGTGGTGATGCAGGTTATGCTAATTAGGCGTCTCCTGCCCTGCAAACGCCGTCCTCTCCGGCTATGGGAGTTCAATCCGGAGGGCCCACGGATTCTTCAACACTTCATGGGTATGACGCCCCTGGAGATGTATAACTTATTATTCGGATCGCAAGAGGTGCGTCCGGAATTGACCGAGGATGCTGAACTAAGCTGCAATCGCCCGGATACTCAAGTAAGTAGTTCCAAGTCCGGACATACCGCTTTGTTTGCCTTCGATGATCCGCTTTATGACCGATCTCCTTCTACACAGGAGTGGATAGCGAAGCAAAATTAATACGTGTCCGCCCTCCCCGAGACCGCGCCGGATCCCGTGCTGGTCCGGATGCTTGAGGTTGCGCCTTTGGAGGAAAGCGAAGGGGAAAGCAGGAAAGCTACTGCCTCGCCTAAGGAGGCTCTTGAACGAGGGGGGATCGAGAATCCCTCCTACCAAGGGGAGAAGAGGACTGCCTCAGAGGACCCGGGGAAAAAAGCCCATAAACGGGGGAAGAAATCTTCGCCTGAGGGTCCTGCGTCCGGGGAGGCCCCGGCCGCACAATCTCCCTTAATGAGCCAGCCCTCCAACGAGCCGTAAGTAGAAAGAAAGGAGTTTTATAATAAGGACATCCCTATTTGTGCTTCCGAGGATAACTAAAGTTTTTACCTTGTAGTTCGGATCTCCGCCCTTCGCAGATGAGCTTTTCTTCGGGGACCTTCGTCCGGAGATGATAGAGAGCGAGACGCCCGTCCGGGCGCCGTTGGATAGGGCGGACGAGCCTGAAGTGTCGCCACGAGGGAGCCCGGGTGTGGCAAAGCCGGATAGTTCGCGCCAATCGGTGTCTGGTCAAGGATCTCGCTTGAGAAGGCGTCTATCTCGTAAGATCAGCACGCATTGATGAGCATGGTGATTGAAAGGATTTCGTCCGCCAAGGCGGGTTGCATGATGCCATCAGAGTTTATGGCGGGTTTGAGGTACGTAAAATGACACACCTTTTGACAGTTTGGCATATAGAATGCGCCTGTATAGATAGTAGCCCCGAGACTCGGTAGGTTGTCGACATCGACAGCCGCGTCGAGGATCAAAATCGCAGGTTTAAATTCGCCGTGCCGATGCAGGTGGCGGGTCGTCCGGGGCCAGCCGACTGATGGAGTTGCTGAACTAAAGCGGCAACTTGATGTGGCGGATGCGACATCGCGCTGATCAACGGCGACTTGATGAGTCGCAAGGTAAGTGTTATCGCGCGTCACGCGTGGTAAGGGAGCCAAGCCAACTCCTTACAATATGTGCGTGAAATGCAGATAGTGCCGCTGTTGCGGAGAGTCTTCGGCCGAACTTGCTCAAGCCAAGGAGCAGGCCAGAAGGAATAATGCGGCAGCCTCGAGGGCGGCCGAAGAGTTAGCGGCCGAAAGGGCCGCACACTGCCGGAGCAGGGAAGAGATAGCCGAAATGGCTGTGAAGTTAAAAGAAGCTACCGACCGCAATGAGGCTCTTAGGAAGGTGCGCCTAGCGGGGCAGGAAGACCTGCGGAAGGCCACCGCCGAAGCCGAGAATGCCCGCCTCGCAATGCGGGCCATGAAGGAAGAGCTGCGCCAGCCGGGAGATTGTAGCCGGCAAGCCTTTTCGCTGCGCCAAGGTTCACGGATTCAAAATATGCTCAGCTGGGCTAACTGTGGTGTCCGGAGGACCTTATATGGACTTAGCAGCGAAAAGCGGCGGATGCCATTGTGCATTTTCGCCGGAAGGATCACCAGACGGAAGAGCTGTTTTGGTCTCAATTCCATAGTCCGGAGCGTTCACTTCGCCGACCGATCGCTTGGCTGAGTGGGCTGAGCTAAATAGGTTGTCCGGTTGCTATGGCGGATATAGTGACCCATATCCGCCAAGAGTTACTTTGGCTTATTGCAGCAATTTCTTGGGGCGGTGCCGCATATCAAGGCGATGAAGCGGTCGGCCTGCATAGAGGGTGCGCGGATGGCGCCGCCCGTGAAGACATATTGACAGAGATGGATGCCACCGCTATAGCGACCGGTTTCGGATAATAACCGGCTACCCGCCGAGCACTATTTTGGCGGCGCTGCCCGGTGCTCGTAATAGAGTCGAGTGCTCGAAAAATGTTACGCTCGAATGAACGTTTATATGATGTAAACACGATTTTTATGATGTAAGCGCCTTTTATACTTGTGCGCTCAAGTAATAGAATATCTCCTTTGCGGCCGCTCATGTATACGTATGTATAACCCGAAAGATGGCGATCGTCGGTTTCAGCCCCCACGCACAAGGTGCGGGGTGTTTGCAAAAAAATAGCGTTTTCACACTTAATCCGACGCCTCGGTCCTATAAAGGAGGTGGTAGCGTAGCAAACGAGGCAACCGGACTATAATGCTTTATCACTTTCACTTAGCCATGGAGTTCGAGGGTGGGGCTACGACATAGCCCCTAGGGGCACCGTGCTCTCCAATTGGGCGCCAGATGTGCTGGCCGAAACGGCCCTTCACAAAGCGGAGGAATCCTAAACATTCCCAAGGTCGATCGAGTGGTTGACCAGTCTCTCGCTGTATCATGACAGATCAGTTTTCGCTTTCATCGAGGTGCTCGCCACCAAACTGGGCACAATCGCAGATAGTTCTCCGAGCGGCGTTAGCCGATGATACGGAACGAAGGCAGCAAAACACGGAGCCGGGCAAACCCAACATTTGACCAAAGACATTATTCGAGCTGATGCATATAAGGCCTAACTCGAGATGCCGAACACTCCGGAAGGTGCTCGGTCTTTATAATAGCGGGCAAAACAAAGCCCTAAGCCCCTTGTGTCCGTGTGCGGCAGGTTCTTTCGTGCGGTGATGCCAAACGCCCGATCTCCACTATGGTTATACTGAAAACCAGGGATTATAGCAACAAGAGACAGAAGAAAGGTTTACGAGGGTCTTAGTCCGAAAAGAGTCCTTGCAACGGGTCCCTACTGCACGCTGCGCTGTGTCTCCGCAGCCGATCCTGGGACGGTGTGCACGCTGTTCATCTGTAAAAGAGAGGAACTTGGTTGGAAAAGAAATCGTGCGAGAAAGTGCATAAAAATTGAAATATAGATTAAGAAAGCTGAGCCTATGATAGCTCATTATGGCTTGTATGTGCAAACCCTTGTGAAGGGGTGTGCGGCTAGGTAGCCCCTAGCTTATTTATTCCGGACTCGTCCAGCCGTGTCCGGGGTCTCAGGCGACCCTTTGATGAAACGATGCCACGTGGACCGGGCATTTGAAGCGGACAAGAGCTTCCCGTCCCAGTGGTGCTTGATAGCTGCCTTAAGGGCCTGGCGCCACTCCTTTGAAGGAAGTGCGGCTATGCCGAATTGTAATAGGGTCTATCCCCACTTACGGATTGTGCCCGGGTATAGCAGGTTTGTTATCGCCGCCGCCCATCAACACCGCGTTAATTGCAGTCCGTCTATTATGGGATCCGATATCGAGGCAGTCTAGCTCTGCGCCCGGATACGTCCGACTAATCCAGATGGTCAAAAGTGATTGGTTTTGGCATCCAACCTTGGTCCACCGGGTGGATCGTCCGATACTTGTCTTGGCGAGTGCCGTGTTGGCTTTCCGAGTTATCACGTGAAGCGAAGTTTACTGTTTTGACTTCTCGAGGGAAAGTCTTTTGACTTCCGGTGCTCACCGGTGGGGCTCGCCATCGCCCTCGCTTGGCGATCGAGCCTTGTGTCCGGCGTTAAGTCTGCCGGACTGTTTGAAAACCCAACAATTTTGGTTGGTATGGTTTGCGTGCCTTCCGGGTATCAGGATTTGACATATCCGATCTAAAATTTTGTTTAAATTTGATAGCTCGCCTCTGTTGTCCTTAAGAGGCCGTGTTTTATTCTCCGCCGCGAGCTTTTGAATCTGGCGTTGACCGCTGTGCCTCGTGGGCTTTTTTTTCTTTATTCCGCGCCGATCTTTCCTGCGCCGTGACTTCCGCTTCCATCTCGATCTCGGATGTACTGGTCAGCTGGTGCTGCATCTTGCTAGCCAGCTGTCTTCGCCGCGCAAAAGCGCCATGAGGCTTGTTAGCGGCCATTGTTCTTGGCTTCTCTTGGCCGAGGTGTCGGCGAGTCATTCGTCTCGGACGTTGTGTTTAAAAGCTGCTAAGGCTTCGCGTCCGGACAATGACTATTTGGTTCTTTTTGGTAAGGAACCTGTTCCAGAATTTATGCTACCGACTCTCCGGGCTGTTGGGTTATATGACTCAGATCGTCATCATCCGGAGGGCGGACATAAGTCCCTTGAAAATTTGTTTCAAACGCGCCCTCAAGCTCTTCCCAACTTCCAACAAGTGTTTTCGGGAGGCTTTTGAGCCAATGCCGAGCTGGCCCTTTAAGCTTGAGGGTAGGTATTTTATGGCATGGAGATCATCTCCTCTAGCCATGTGTATGTGTAGTATGTAGTCTTCATCCGACTCTCGGTCTCATAGCCGTCAGATGCCTCTATGTTTATGGGTTTAAACCCTGCTGGAAATTCATGATCCAGCACCTCATCGGTGAAACATAGCGGGTGTGCGGCGCCCCTGTATTTGGGTGTGCCGCTGTCGTCGAACACTTGTCGTGGTGTGTTACTTCCTGGGGTCCTCTTTTTTGGCCCGTAGATGGACCTAGTTGGGTCGTCCGTTTTACCCGGATTATAATTCGGCTTGTGTGCAGCCCTGTTTGTCGCTTTGGCCCGTCATCCGCCGTCTATCCGCCAGCGGCCTCTTTATTTTTTGACCGTGAAGGCTCGATGGCTTCTCGTCAAATTCTCGCAGCAACTTGCGCTTGGGTAGCTCTTGGTTTGATGGCCATTGCCACATTTGTTCGCGGTCTTGAATACTTTGCTCCACTTCATTCGGAGCATGTCTTCGCTGTTTTGAGCTTCGCTTCGCCTTCTTCAAACTTCTTGCAAAGGGCGACTAGATTTTTGGCGTATGTTCTTATGCTCGTGTTGTGGCCGGACTGTTGATTGCTCCGTGAAGGGGTTGATTATCCGCTCGCCCTGTTCGTCGTCCGCTGGCTTGTCCCGCTCTATCGCTGGTCGTTAGGAAGGCTGCTTTGATCGAGGCGGGACTTAGGGCGGCGCTTGCGCCGCCGCTTTTGGTTCTTTATCGGCGAGATTATCCTCGCGCGCGCCCCGTTGTTCCTCGTTATCGCTTCCCTTGGAGTGTCCACCATGTATATGTCGATGACGAGGTGGTCTTCGGTGTCTCGTAGGCACCGGTTCTTGGAGTCTCCGCATCGCCGCCCATACCGCCGATGTCTTTCGAGTCGAGTCGAGTATGTCGGTTAAATCATCGACGGTGGCTACGAAGTGGGTGGTGGGTGGATCTGAATTTCTTAGTCATCCGCGCCCCAACCGCCCCGGTCGATAGTTCGCCAGGCTCTCCGGATAGCGAGAGATGCTTCAATGAATTTATGATATCGCCAAGGGCGAGTGCTGAAGGATGTCCACATGGTGAATACCATGATCGGCGCCCAATCGGATTCGGATGGCGGGGGCGCAGGAGGTTCGAGTCCGCAGGAGTCGCACCTCGGAGTCATGGGCTTTATGTGGGACAAGGTAAGTGTTCGCCCATCGCCAGAAATTGCGGCTCCCGAGGCGGTGTCCAGCCATCCGCCCTCGATTCGAGCGATCGGCTCCGGACTATGAGTCGGAGCGGATCCGGTGCGGCCTCCAAGGTGCTGTCCGCGGCAGAGTTAGGTCATGCCCATCGTGACAGCTGCGGGCACGCCGGCTGTGGCTCAGATCCGCCGAGGATCAAGTCCCCGCGGTATCGGCCGTGAAGTTTAAGCTTCCAAACCTGACTGAAGGCTGGGGCGAGCTTTCGATCTGCTCCAGATGGCCAAGCGAAGTTGGCCCGCAAAGCGGAAGCCGCCCGAATACGAAGATCTGTCCGGGAGAAAGGTCTCACCAGACTGCGCTGTTGTAGATTGAAGAGGCCATCAAGTTTATCGGTGACGACTAGAGGATCTCTCAATGAAGCGCCAATGTCGGTGTCAAACCGGCGGATCTCGGTAGGGGTCCCGAATCTGTGCGCCTAGGCGGATGGTAACAGGAGACAAGGGACACGATGTTTACCCAGCTTCGGGCCCTCTTGATGGAGGTAAAACCCACGCCCCGCTTGATTGATATTGATATTGTGGATGTTTACAAGAGTGGATCTACCACGAGATCAAGGAGGCTAAACCCTAGAAGCTAGCCTATGGTATGATTGTAAGGGTTGTTGTGATTGTTGTCCTACGGACTAAAGCCATCTGGTTTATATAGACACCGGAGAGGGCTAGGGTTACATAGAGTCGGTTACAATGGTAGGAGATCTACATATCCGTATCGCCAAGCTTGCCTTCCACGCCAAGGAAAGTCCCATCCGGACACGGGGTGAAGTCTTCAATCTTGTATCTTCATAGTCTTGGAGTCCGGTCGATGATGATAGTCTCGCAAATGATAGTTCGGCTGATGATGGTAGTCCGGCTATCCGGACACCCCCTAATCCAGGACTCCCTCAGGTGCCAAGCAAATATATCCCAGTTCTCGCGCAGGAACTCCCATAGTGCGGCGTCCACATCGGGGTTTAACTGTGCCCCAATTGAGGCTGTTTTGGTAGGGTCCGTTGGGTGGACTTGGAATTTGACTATTTCGTACGCTGGTTTGAAAGAGGTGGACTTGGATCTCTTGTCGAGTATCACGTCATCCCTGTCCACGGTCGAGCGTAGCGCAGTTAACTCCTCTGCCGCTAGGGCTTCGGAGAGTGCCTCGAGGGCTAGTGCGGCTGTTTTGTTTTCGGCGCGGAGCGCTATGTCCGGATCACTAGCTAGAGTGATAATTCATTGGGCCCATGCATTTTGAGCTTCATGTACCCGTAATGGGGAATAGCTTGGAAGATCGTGAATGCCTCCCGCCCTAGAAGGGCGTGGTATCCGCTACTGAACGCGGCCACTTGGAATGTTATTTCTTCGGACCTGTAATTTTCCAATGTGCCAAATACCACATCTAGTGTGATTTTCCCAGCGCAATGTGCCTCCCAACTGGGGATGATTCCTCTAAATGTTGTGCTGCTTTGCTCAATGCGGTTCCAGTCTATTTCCATTTTGTGAAGAGTTTCTCGTAAATGGGTTTAATCGCTGCCGCCGCCCATGAGCACTTTAGTGAGTCAAAGCCGCCCACAATTGGACTAAGGACTAATGCGGCTGGTGCTCGGGCTGTTTGGCATTTAGGTTCGCCATCGAATCAAGGTGATAGCCATGTCGCCCATGGATTTATTGCTGCCACTGGTAGATCTCGGCAAGGCTGCAGAGTGTTTCGCCATGCCTATTATTTGAGGCGAATGTCTCGAAGACTGTTAAGATCGTATTGTAATTCATGGGATGTTGCTCTGCGGTGTTTTGAATGGGGAGATCCTCACCGCTCTTAGCAACCTGCCGGAGTACCCAACATGCTCTAAGGCTGTGTGTTGGTGTGGTATCCACCGTACTGTGAATTTTGCAGGGTCCGTTAAGCCATCCCTCTAATACGGTTCCATGCCCTGTAGTGGGCTTTTGCTTTTTTGTGATTGAATCGGGTGACTTACGGGGGTGCACCCTTTTGATTCGGACTGGATTTTTAGCCAGAGCCGGATTATCCCAAAATTCTGTTTCGGTTTTTCCAAGCGCTCTCCATCGCACAGTACTTCCGTACTATGGCTACCAAGTCAGCGAAGTGTGCTATGTTGCGGCGGCTTATGGCGTTAAGGATTCCCTTGTCCGTAATTATTGCGTAAGAATGAAATTGCGCTCTTCCTCTCGATAGTCCTTGACCTTGTTCATTACAAGGAGGAATCGCCCAATAGTGATGTAATTGCTTCCGGGCTCTTGTCTAATGTGGGAGAGATCGCTTGTATCTGGGTGGGTGGGCGGATTTATGTCCGAACCTCGACCCGATCCGAGACCCGGGGCATGGAGTTTCCGATCTTGAGGTTCGGGCCCGGATGTCACCCGATAGGTCCGCCCATCGCCGATTCTACGCTCAAGGCTTATGGATGTCCTTCCAGATACGAGATATCCAGCTCGGAGAGCTCGAATCCGGACATAGTTTGTCCTCAAGATTGAGGAAAAATTACCGCATTGTTCCTCCACCACCGCTATCTGATGGGTGACCGGCGGAGAGTTAATCTCCCTTTGGTCGGGTTTAAGCCCGATCCGATCATAGTCCGTAGCGATCCCCAAAGCGGCGATGCGATCCAAGAGCTTGTTTAAGGAAGAGAGCTCCATCGGATCCATCTGCTTGGCAAGTTCCGAGCCGACGTGGAGGCTATTTTTGATGACCCGAGAAGTCATCATCGGCGCAGCAGCCGAACGGGCGGTCATGACGAACTCGCCTAGCCAGAGAGTCTGGCCGACAGCCAGGGCTTCCCCAGAGGTGACGCTGTCCTTGACGATGAGACGAGACATCCTTCCTTATGGTGACGGCACAGTGGAACTCTCAATGAAAGCACCAATGTCGGTGTCAAAACCGGCGGATCTCGGGTAGAGGGTCCCAAACTGTGTGTCTAAGGAGGATGGTAACAGGAGGCAAGGGACACGATGTTTACCCAGGTTCGGGCCCTCTCTATGGAGGTAATACCCTACTTCCTGCTTGATTGATCTGTATAAATATGAGTATTACAAGAGTTGATCTACCACGAGATCGTAGAGGCTGAACCCTAGAAGCTACCCTATGGTATGATTGTTGTTGTCCTACAGACTAAACCCTCCGGTTTATATAGACAATGGAGGGGGCTAGGGTTACACAGAGTTGGTTACAACAGAAGGAGATCTACATATCCGTATCGCCAAGCTCTCCTTCCACGCCAAGAGAGTCCCATCCGGACACGAGACGAAGTCTTCAATCTTGTATCTTCATAGTCCAACAGTCTGGCCAAAGGATATAGTCTGGCTGTCCGGATAACCCCTAATCAAGGACTCTCTCTGTTCCCTTTCTGTCACTAGGATCAAGCACCGTAAGATCGAACCCACTACCGGGCACCTCTTCCCATTGCAAGATAAATAGATCAAGTTGGCCAAACAAAACCAAAATATCGGAAAAGAAATACGAGGCTATAAGAGATCAAAGAAACTCAAATAACTTTCATGGATATAAAAAGATATGACTGATCAAAAACTCTAAGTTCATCAGATCCCAACAAACACACCGCAAAAAAGTTACATCATATGGATCTCCAAGAGACAATTGTATTGAGAATTCAGCGAGAGAAAGAAAGCCATCTAGCTACTAACTACGGACCCGAAGGTCTACAAAGAACTACTCACACATCATTGGAGAGGCACCAATGGAGGTGGTGAACCCCATCCGAGATGGTGTCTAGATTGGATCTGGTGGTTCTGGACTCTACAGTGGCTAGATGAATATTTCATCGATGCTTATAGGGTTCTGGTATTTTTGGGGTATTTATAGAGAAAAGAGGCGGTCCGGGGGCACCCGAGCTGGGCACAACCCACCAGAGCGCGCCTGGGCCTCCTGGCGCGCCCTGGTGGGTTGTGCCCCCTCGGGGCACCCCCCAGGTGCAACCAGGGCCCATTGCCTTCCTTCTGGCCCATAAAAAGTCATCATGGAGTTTCGTGGCATTTGGACTTCATCTAATATTGATTTCCTGCGATGTAAAAAACATGGAAAGAACAACAACTGGCACTTGGCACTATGTCAATAGGTTTGTACAAAAAATGATATAAAATAAATATAAAATGATTATAAAATATCCAAGATTGATAATAAAACTGCATGGAACAATAAAAAATTAAAGATACGTTGGAGACGTATCAGCATCCCCAAGCTTAACTCCTACTCGTCCTCCAGTAGGTAAGTGATAAAAACATAATTTTTGATGTGGAGTGTTGTTCATCATGTCAAATCATATTCTTTTCTTTATAGCATGGACATTTGGACTTTTATGTGATTCAAAGCAATTGTCTAGTTTTGACATAATAATTTAGATAATCAAGCATATCAACAAGGAACCATGTCTTACAAAATATCAACGCTAAAATAAGTTATCCCTAGCTCATCATGCTCAAACATTGATCCATTCACGAAACACACTCGAATATTAACTACACCGAATACTTAAGCACGATCATATTGCCTCCTAGTTGGTGCTTTTTATGAGAGAAGATGGAGACTCAAATTTCAAAATAAAAATTGCATAAAGTAAAAGAAAGGCCCTTCGTAGAGGGAAGTAAGGATTTGTAGAGGTGCCAGAGCTCAAAGTGAAAAATATTAGAGATAAAAATATTTTGGGAGGTGTATCCATCCCACCAACGAAAACGACTTAGAGTTGCCAACACTTTACATGCTAGATATGTCATAGGTGGTTCCCAACGAGAAATAAAGTTTATTCCTTTTTCCACCATTCTTTCACTTTCCATGGCTAACCTATCCACGGGTGCCCTCCATACCAACACTTTCCAAGGAATTTATCATTTGAAAACATAAGTAAATTCATTTTTGCATTTCGGGATTGGGCATCCCTAAGACCTTTTCCTTACTCTCGTGCAATGACAAATGAATAAACACTCATCGTGAGAATAACACATCCAGCATGGAAAATATTAGCGACCGGTTACCGTTCCGCGAGCGAAACAAACACACAAAAGAGAAGTTTATTTTGACAATTAGAGATGGCACATGAAAATTTGCTTAGAACGGCAAAAGAATACCGCATATAGGTAGATATAGTGGACTCATGTGGCAAAACTGGTTTAAAGGATTTTGGATGCACAAGTAGAGGTCATACTTAGTGCAGAATGAAGGCTAGCAAAAGATTGGGAAGTGACCAACCAAGAGACGAATAATCTCATAAGCAAGCATTAAGCAAAATTAACACCGAATAATGCACCATAAGTAGGATGTAATTTTCATTGCATGATTATTGACTTTCGTGCATGCATAGGGAATCACAAACCTTAACACCAATATTTCTACTAGAGCACAATTACTCATCAACAAAACTCACATATCACATCATCATATCTCAAAACTATTGCTAAGAATAAAGCTTATTTTGTCCAATGATCTTCATGACATTTTTTTACTTTATCCTTCTTGCATATCTATCACTTTGGGACTAATTTTCATGTGATGCTTTTCATAAGCTCAAACAAATATAAGCGAAGATCATGAGCATAACAAATCTTCTTTCTCTCAAAATAATTTAAGTGAAGCAAGAGAGAATTTCTTCAAAATTTACTAACTCTCGAATAAAACTAAGTGAAGTAAGAGAGCATTTCTTCAAAAATAACAAAGCACACCATGCTAAAAAAGATATAAGTGAAGCACTAGAGCAAGTCCTATCTCATAAAAGATTTCAGTGAAGCATAGAGAGAAATTCTAACAAGTCATGATATAATTTTGTCTTTCTCAAATAGGAGTGTCCAGCAAGGATTGTGTCGGTGTACAAAACTAGGGGCACATTCTTGTACCCCTTTACATGTGCACGGGCAGTCAGAGTCGTGCCTACGACCACACCAAGCAGGGCGAGGGAGGTGAGCCAAGGTAATACCGAAGCCCAAGACGAAGCAAAGCGACGACAAGAACAAGGCCACAAAGATCAGATGGACGAAGCAGGTTTCCCCGGCAAGGACCCTTGTCGGGGGAAGCCTCGGCATCCCCGGCAAGACCCTTGCCGGGGCAGCTCGCCCTACACCAACAGAGTGAGCCGCCCTTGAGCTCACGATCCCCAACGCCATCATCCGCGTGGGGCCAGGGCTCGGGAAGGCACCTCCAAGGTGGCATGCAGATCTTTGTGAAGACAAAGAATAGTCAAGATCAAATGAGGATAGGAAGGCAGCCATCCTCACCAAAGGAACCCACGAGACCCCCAGCAAGATCCTTGCCGAGGACGCCTACGCGCGACAGAAAGACCCTTGTCGGGCCACCCGACAAGGCCCTCGCCAAGCGCACCAGCAGGGCCACAGTTGGGCCCGCACCAGCCAAGTCTCCGCCGTCCTTCGCATGCAGCTGCCAACCCAACCAGCTGGGCAGGCACCTGCGTGGCAACATGCAGCCCTTCGTGGAGGCTCCACCACCGCGCCACCTTAGCTGCCTGCCTACCTACATGGCACAGCATGCATCGATGGCCGGAGCGCATGTCGAAGCTTGGAGGAGCGGCGATGGACGGGACGGGCCTCGCCCCCATCCCCGATAAAGTGAAGGGACACCTAAGCCTCACATTAAATGCGCTTTGTCCGGTAATACCAGGATAACCTCGCAACACTGTTGCCTTTCCACCTCCTGTGTGCCACTGTGGCAACCCCTTTTCCTATAGAAGGAGGCCCATGGCGACGAGGGGAAGGATTCGGCTTTTTGGAGCTTGTTACACTCCGTAGCTAGCTCAAGAACTCAGAATACATCCACCAAAGCAGGAGTAGGGTTTTACGCATCCTTGCGGCCCGAACCTGGATAAACGAACCACGTGCTCTCTGTTAGACCCGCTCTTCTCTCAACCCCGTGCTCCGCAACCGCAGTAGGGATTCTTGTGATCCCATAGGTGTCGTTTCCCACCGACATCTTTGGCGCGCCAGGTAGGGGGGTGCAATTGTGAGAATCGGTTTTTACCAGTTAAGTGAACATTTCTTTGTTGTGATGGCTCTAAGAGAAGTAAGAGAGATGGGGTCGAAAGATCGACGCCTGCGCAACTACAAGCAGAAGCTAAGTCACACCGAACCCTGACTAATTTCTTTCCTTTTTATTTGAGGTTATTTCCCAGGGAGATGTCGATCCTTTGTATGGAATACCTACACGCCAGGGGGCTCTCCTGCTATTGGCAACACCCTTGCCCTGTTTCGAGTCCGCTCAACAGCTCAAGCGGCTGCGTCGAGGGCGGCAGGGTAGCCTTCCGCGATTGCCAACGCTCTCGGTTCTGACTCGAGTCAAACTCGACAGTTTGAGCGGCCGCGTTAAGAACGGTAAGGTGGCTCGCCCGGCAGCACGCATACCTGGCAGGCCAATGGGGATCCATCCCCAAGACGCCGCCTTGGGCTTCCGTGCCGGCGAGCCTGCCCAGTTGGCATAGGGTGCATATACAAAGGGAAGTTGAACAGGGAAATAACATGCATAGTGCTGAAAGTGCTGCAGAGTTATGCTACATTAAGTTGTTGCTGTGGTTCTAACTAGAGATAGCAATTCTCTTGGTTGTGAACCTGCAGCGGCGATAAGAAAACAGGGTGCCTAATCCCGGCACTGGCCCTCCACCCTCAGAATTCCGTCGACTCGGCTGATGATGGGCTCAATGCGCTCCCTGAGCGACGCAAGGTCGGTCCCCTCCGGCAAGCTCTCTAGCGCGGTGTTGAAGTCGAGGTCGGGTTACAGTGCGCCACCTTGGTGAGAACATTGGTCATGGCGCCCTGACAAAGCATCCGGGACTCGTCGGCCAGTGAGGCCGCCCGGTTGGCGTGGAGCCGCTCCAGAGCACAGACGACCTTCTCAAAGAACATGGTCAGGCTGCAATTGGCGCTCAGGCTCCGCTCCAGGACATACCTCACGTCCGGCATCCCCATGATGGCCAGCTGTGCGGCGGCCTGGTTGGATACGGTGGTGAGGCGATCGAGCCAACAGTTTTCGCCCTCCGAGTGATCCGCAAAGTTGAGGCCCTCGTTCTTCCGCAACAGCTTCTCGCCCTCCAGCTCCTTGGCCAGGGTCTCCTCTCAGGTTGTAGCCTCCGACAGCACCTTCTCGAGACCCTCCAGCTTCAGCTTGAGGCCTTTGATGGAGTTGTTGGCCTCGGAGAGCTCCCCAGCCTTGCTGACGACCGCGCCCTGCGCCTCTGTCAGAGCACTGTTGAGCGTGTCCTTTTCCCAGGATAGCTTCAGGGCCTGCTCCTTCAACCTGTCACGCTCTGCCTCCAGCTCCTCCACCTTGCCGGCGTGAACCTGGGCCTGGGCATTGAGTGCCTCCTTGTGCCTCTTCTCCAGCTCACCGGTCCGCTGCAAGACGAGCTTCTCCACCTCGGCATCTTTACCATGAAGTGTGGCGGTGAGCTTCTCCTCACGTGCGGCAAGGTCCTCCTCCTGGGAGTTCAGCGCGGCCTCGCGCTGGGTCAGAATGGCCTCGGCGGCCTTGGCCGAGTTCTTCGCCGCCTCCTGAGCTTTCTTGACGTCGGCGAGCTTCATGGCGAGATCCACATCGCGCCTGGCCTGCTCGCCCTGGGCAGCCTTGAGCTCCTCGTGGGCCTCGCGGAACCAGTTCTGCGCCTCGGCAATGCGCTTCTGAAGGTCCACCTCCACCTTCTCAACCATTGCCGTCCTGGACTTAACTTTGTCCAGGCGGGCACGGTGGAGCGCCCGGAGCTTCCGGAAGCTAGCGCCCATGGACCGAAGGAGCCGCTCCTCCTGTGAGCCGTCGCCACCAACAATTGGCTCATCGACGACTTCCAGCCCGGCAGCGGCAAGCACCTCACCGTCGAACACCTCTCCCTCGACGGGTGCCCTGGTGCTCGACACGCCTGGAAGGTGAACGAACAAGTCGTCGCTCACCCTCAGGTACTTGCCGGAGCCGGAAGCAACAGAGGAGGAAGGTTGGTCGCCAACCTCCTCCTCCTCCTCCTCGGCAGCGGCCCTGCCGGCCTCCCCGGAAGGCCCCTTGGCGGCGTCCTCAGCAAGCCCCTTGCCAGCCTCCCCGGTAGGTCCCTCGGTGGCCTCCTCGGCAGAGCCCTTGGCGGCCTCCCTCGGCGGCGACCTTCTCGGCTCCCACCTCGGCGAGCCTTGGTGACACCCTCAATGACGGTGTCCATGTCCTCTGGGTCCGTCAAGGAGGAATCTGCGCACCAAAGACAAGGGTGAGGCAAAGCCAAGACCAAGAACCGGAAAGAAGAAGAAGCAGGGACGAACGGTGAACGACTTACCGGTGTCGACACCTGGCTGGGAAACGGAAGTCCCCTCCCCACCAACATTTGGCGTCGAGGCACAGCCACCAGCGCCCAAGTTCTCTTCCTCCTCCTCCATGTGTGTGGGCCCGGTGCTTGGCGCCCTTGCCGGGGACGCCCCTCGTGGCGGCGTGGTCGATAGGGGCGGCGTGTTGGGAGTAGCCCTTTGTGGCTCCTCCTGCGGCTGCTCCCCTCCTGCACACCTGGCAAGGTCAGCACCAAAGTGTCACGCCCCTGACACATGTCGAAGAGAGAAGAATGATGAAGTTACGATGGGGGCTTTGCCGGGGGCTGCTGTCCGGGCTCCTCAATACCAGCAAGGGCACCCTCGACGTACTAGCCGGGGGCTGGCCACCCGCCGAGACCTTGGCCAACTTCACTCTTTGGGCCAGCGTCTCCCCGTCCCTGCAAGAATTACGACAAGTCAAGGCAAGCAACGCAGGGTGAGGAGACAGAGATAACAAAAAGAAACCAGATGCTCACTCGTCGTCTACCTCCTCCTCTGTTGTCTTCCTCTTCCTCCTCGGGCTGAGGGATCCATAATCTAAGGTGATCCCCGCACCGACGTTCATCGGAGGAGGGGAGGGAGGCGGCATCTGGGCGCGCTTGGATGAAGAAGGGGCGGCTGTCTTCTTCTTCACCGCGGCCTTTGCCGGCTTCTTCGCCGCCGCGGCCCTTGTGTGGGGCCGGGACACCTCCAAGGTCAGCTGCGGCTGCACAGCCCTGCCGGGCCGAACAGCTCACCAGAATCGCCCGGCCAGAAGACTCGCCTCCCCGTAGGTGGCGTCAGGTCTGCAGTCTCGGCCTCCTCCTTCGACGACTCGCCGGTCACATCCTCAACCAGTGGAGCCTCGGTGCCGGCACTGCTGGCTCCTCCGGCGGCCGCCGCCCACCGGGCAAGCTCCTCCTCCGCGGCCGTCGCGGCATTGTCCTCCATGCCGCCATCGTCGCCGGCCTCCCTGGCAAGCTGCGTCTCCCTCGCTCTAGTGGCGATGTAGTCCAGCTCTGCCTGGGAGGTGTCCTGGACAAGCAGCCGCTCGGCATCGGCATCAACATACCTCTCATGCAGGGTGTCGAAGAACTGCTGCACTTCTACATCCTTCAGCTCCTTCCAGCTCGGGACGGGGCCGTGCGCGTTGCAGTCCGGCATCATGGCAATGATCGCGGACCGACGTGAGTTGTTGCACAACGGGACCACCCCGTTGGCTGCTTGAACAAAGGCCCCTTGAGGACCTTGCCGGCCTTCGCGGCAGCCCTTGCAATCTTGCCGGTCCGCTCGACCTCGCCGTCCCGGCCCACGTCAAGCTGGAACAACCGCTGGCAGAAGTGGGCATGTGACATCAAAATAAAGTTGTGGTCAAGGCCTAGGCGGAGTCGCATGATGTCAGCGAGGTTCGTGAAGAGCCAGGCTGGCCTCCCCTTGTTATGCAACGGAGCAATCCGGCGGCGGATGAAGTCCGCTCCGATCATTTCAAGGGTGAGCCCAGCCTGGGTAAGCCGGAGGATCCTGGTGATAGCAACAGTGAGCTTTCCGTCGGCAGCATCGACATCGCTCCAATCGCTGCCGCAAACTGGCGGCGCCCGACAAACTTTGCAGAACGCCGGCGGGTCCTTCTCTTCAATCCAGCACCACCGGCCCCGCTACTCATCCACCTCTCCTTCATGGCGCCGTCCGGGTACGCCTCCTTGTATCTTGGGATCTAGGTGATGCAACCAGAGATGGCACCCCCGGTCTGGATCCGAGGGTAGAAGTAGTGGCGGAAGAGCGCCGTGTTGGGGTGCACCCCGGTGAAGCCTTCGCAAAGGTGCGCGAAAAGGGCCATGCACGCCACCGCGTTCGGAGTAAAATCCAAAAGACGGAAGCCGAAGGTGTGCAGGATGTCACTGAAGAAATCGCAAACGGGAGGGCAGAGCCCGCAAGAAAAGTAATCAACGAAGAAGGGGTACCGATTTGGGGCAGGCTCGGCGCAGGCGGCGGGGATGACGCGCGTAGCCGGGTGCCCCGATTCCCCCCCCCCCCCCGTCTTCACTCCCTACACGGGCCTGAAGAGGTCCCAGAGCTCTGACACGTCGACCGTCGAGGGGAAGAAGAAGTCAGTTTGCGTCCGTTGCCCCGACAGCGCACTCTCCGGCGGCTCCACGGCCCTGGCATCCTTGGCCACCCCCTTGCCCTTGGTGGATTTCGGCGCCATGGTGGCTGAAGGAGGAGGGAGGAGCGGAGGGTAGCAGAAGCACAACAGCGGCAAGCGGAGATGAAGCCTGGAGAAGGAGAGGGAGATGGGTGGAGGTTTCCGAGATTGGAGCTGCACGAAGGGTAAAAGGAACAGTGCGCCCGCGGTTATCCCTTTTTATGGGGAAGCCGCGGGTCGCGCCGCCCATTTACTGTGATGTGACGCATGCGTGTGAAAACCGCCCCATGCATGCCACCCACGTCACGCACACCCCTCCACGCCGCGCCGCGCGCGCGGGTCGTGGGAAGCGCAGCGCTGAAAATCTTATCATGGTAAAACCGCCCGCCACGCAGACACCGTTTTGGGCCTGACCCAACAACGTGTCGCGCTTATGTGTGGCCCAGGCCCGGGGGCTCTTGTCAGTGTACAAAACTAGGGGCACATTTTTGTACACCTTTACCTGTGCACGGGCAGTCAGAGCCGCGCCTGTGACCACACCAAGCAGGGCGAGGGAGGTGAGCCAAGGTAAGACCGAAGCCCAAGACGAAGCAAAGCGACGACAAGAAAAAGGCCACAAAGATCAGATGGACGAAGCAGGTTTCCCCGGCAAGGACCCTTGCCGGGGGCAGCCTCGGCAAGACCCTTGCCGGGGCAGCTCGCCCCACACCAACAGAGTGAGCCGCCCTTGAGCCCACGATCCCCAAAACTATCATCCGCGTGGGGCCAGGGCTCGGGAAGGCACCTCCAAGGTGGCATGCAGATCTTTGTGAAGACAAAGAATAGTCAAGATCAAATGAGGATAGGAAGGCAGCCATCCTCGCCAAAGGAACCCACGAGACCCCCGGCAAGATCCTTGCCGAGGACGCCTGTGCGCCACGGCAAGACCCTTGCCGGGCCACCCGGCAAGGCCCTCGCCAAGCGCACCAGCAGGGCCACCGTCAGGCCCGCACCAGCCAAGTCTCTGCCGCCGTTCGCATGCAGCTGCCGACCCAACCAGCTGGGCAGGCACCTGCGTGGCAACATGCAACCCTTCGTGGAGGCTCCACCACCACGCCACCTCAGCTGCATGCCTGCCTACATGGCACCGCATGCACCGATGGCCGGGGCGCCTGTCGAAGCTTGGAGGAACGGCGACGGACGGGACGGGCCTCACCCTCGTCCCCGATAAAGTGAAGGGACACCTAAGCCTCGCATTAAATGCGCTTTGTCCTATAATACCAGGATAACCTCACAACACTATTGCCTTTCCACCTCCTGTGTGCCACTGTGGCAACCCCTTTTCCTATAAAAGGAGGCCCAAGGCGACGAGGGGAAGGATTCGACTTCTTGGAGCTCGTTACACTCCATAGCTAGCTTAAGAACTCAGAATATATCCAGCAAAGCAGGTGTAGGGTTTTACGCATCCTCGCGGCCCGAACCTGGATAAACGAACCGCGTGCTCTCTGTTAGACCCGCTCTTCTCTCAACTCCGCGCCCCGCAACCGCAGTAGGGATTCTTGTGATCCCATAGGTGCCGTTTCCCACCGACAGATTGATGACTTAAAACTAAAAATAAAACAAGCAAAGACACATATCATACAAGACTCTCCAAACAAAACACATATCATGTGACGAATAAAAATATAGCCTCGAGTAAAATACCGATAGTTGTTGGAAGAAAGCAGGGATGCCACTCGGGGGCATCCCCAAGCTTAGTTGGTTGCTCATTTTTAGATAATAGCCTTGGATGCCGGGGCATCCCCAAGCATAGGCTCTTACATCCTTCCATCATCCATCGTAAGATAACCCAAAACTTGAAAACTTCAATCACATAAAACTCGACAAAAAATTCATGAGATCCGTTAGTGTAAGAAAAATAAACCACTACTATAACTGTTGTATCAAACCAATTCATATTTTGTTTTTGTATTATATCTACTGTATTCCAACTTTTCTATGGCAAACAATCATCGAAGAAAACCATAGAGCCATCAAACTAAGCACACAACACAAAGAAAATAGAATCTGTCAAAATAGAACAGTCTGTATAAATCTGATTTGTTCGCATACTTCTGGAACTCCAAAAATTCTGAAAAACTAGGAAAACCTAGATAATTTTTATATTGTTCTTCTACAAAAAGAATTAGAATTTTCTCACGTTCTGGTCAATTTTAACAATTATTTTCGTGTGCACAAAGTTTCTATCTTTTTCAGCAAGATCAAACAACTATCACCCAAGAAGGTCCTATTGGTTCTACTTGGCATAAACGCTAACTAAAACACAAAAAACACAATCATAACAGTAGCATAATTGTGTAAACACACAACAATAGAAAGCAAAAAGCAAAATTAAATTTTATTCATTGGGTTGCCTCCCAACAAGCGCTATAGTTTTACGCCCTTAGCTAGGCATAAAGCAAGGATTTAAGTTTTGTCATCTTTGTCCAATTCTTCAATCAAACACTTAGAATCCCTCAATGATTTAGCATAAATATTTTCAATAACAACACTCCTAGGAATAAATTCAAAGATTTCATTTTTGCAAAAAGGATCTTTTATCACTTCAACCAAATCAGGGTGGATACTAATCATCATAAGATCTCCTTTATTACTATCACTAGAAGTTGCACCCTTATTTCTGGATCTCCTACTCTTTACGGGGGTTTCCTCAATAATTTTAGTGGTAGTAAAAGCCGTGCTTAAATTAATAAAGATGTCTTCCAATTTATCAATCCGAAATGGACTTTCTTCTATTCTTTCATGGATTAAAGTAACCCTATCTTTTAACAACTTAAAAATATTGCCTGCTTTTGACCCAATATTAGTGGCAAAATTATGCATCTTTTTATGTATAATTTCCATATGTTCTTTGGTGAGCATTTTCTTTTCAATAGCATCTAGTCTTTCCATAACATGCTCAAGAGTCAAAATGGTTTCATTAACCATAAGAGGTGGTGAGCCCACTAAATTTCCCATAGCACTAAGAGCATCAAAAGGAGGACACATTAAGAAATTTCCACTGGTAATCATATGAAGGACGAATCTATACCAAGTGGTGATTCCAACATAAAAACAATGCAGAAACACAATGGTAGATTGCTTACAGATAGATCTATTATGAGCATTGCAAAGTCTATACCAAGCATCTTTTGAACTTTCTCCTCCTCTTTGTTTAAGGTTGAGAACTTCGTTCTTAGGAGTGCAAGCAATAGAGGAGGAATTATCCATAATGGCAAACAAGATCTCGCACACAAAAATAGATCCGGCAAGAAAACGGCGAACGGAAAAAGAGAGGCGAATAAAAACGGCAAATTTTTGTGAAGTGGGGGAGAGGAAACCGAGAGGCAAGTGGCAAATAATGTAAATTGCAAGGAGATCAGATTTGTGATTAGGAACCTGGTTATGTTGAAGATCCTCCCTGGCAACGTTGCCAGAAATTCCTTTTGATGTCGCTTGAAGCTATGTTGGTATTTCCCCAAAGAGGAAGGGATGATGCAGCACAGCGGCGGTTGGTATTTCCTTCAGATATGAAGCCAAGGTTATCGAACCAGTTGGAGAACCAAGCAACACAACGTAAACAGCCCCTGCACAAAAATAACAACACCTCGCAACCCGACGTGTTAAAGGGGTTGTCAATCCCTTTCGGGGTACGGCGCCGGAAATGGTGTGTGGACGGGAGAAAGTTCTAATAGATTGAAATGATAGATCGCAAATAAAATAAAATGCAGCAAAGTATTTTTTGTATTTTTGGTTTAATAGATTTGAATAAGAATGCAAAGGAAAAATAGATCGCAAGCAAATATATGAGAAAGAAGATCCTGGGGCCGTAGGTTTCACTAGTGGCTTCTCTTGAGAAAAATAGCACACGGTGGGTAAACAAATTATTGTTGGGCAATTGATAGAACCTCAAATATTTATGATGATATCCAGGCAATGATCATTACATCGGCGTCATGTCCAAGATTAGTAGACCGACTCCTGTCTGCATCTACTACTATTGCTCCACACATTGACCGCTATCCAGCATGCATCTAGTGTATTAAGTTCATGGAAAAACGGAGTAATGCATTAAGAATGATGACATGATGTAGAAAAGATCCATTTATCTATATGGCGGTAGATATAGATCTCGTCTTTTTATCATTAGTAGCAACGATACATACATGTCGGTTCCCTTTCTGTCGCTGTGATCAAGCACCGTAAGATCGAACCCACTACCGGGCACCTCTTCCCATTGCAAGATAAATATATCAAGTTGGCCAAAAAAACCAAATATCGGAGAAGAAATACGAGGCTATAAGATATCATGCATATAAGAGATCAAAGAAACCTGGTTATCTCCTTTATTTCATTTACCACTCTCTGAGAGAGCTTTTGGTGAATTGCAGTCATTGCAATCCTTGCTTGCAAATTCAAATGTTGATTACCAGTTGAATGATGTTTGGGTCTGGAAAGAGGATGGAAAGGATTACTCTGCCAAGAAATATTATACCTTCTTGCATAAGCACATTGTGTCAAACCCAATATTGTCCTGGATCTGGGCTAGTTGTTGCACCTTGAGGATTAAGTTCTTTGCTTGGATGTTGATCATGGATCAGTTGAACACTCAAGATATGCTGGAGAGAAGGCACTGGAATGTAACTGACTCAAATTTGTGTGTGTTGTGTCCCACGCACACCAAGGAGGACAGGGATCATCTATTCTTCCAGTGTAACTTTAGTTGCAGGGTCTGGAACTACCTTCAAATCAGCTGGCCTGCTGGAGATGAAATGACTGACATTGCTATCCATGCTAGAAGGGCTTTTGCACGGCCTTTCTTCTCTGAAGTTGTTTTTCTAGCCTCTGGAATATCCGAATGTTAGGAATGACGGGGTTTTCGTGAATATCAAACCATCTTTTCGTAGGTGGAGAGCTTCTTTTATCTTGGATGTTTCTCTTTTAGTTCATAGGATTAAACCTAAATTCAAAGATGATCTGATTAGATGGATCTCTTTTTTGCCTCCTTGAGGTTAGTTTTTTCATCTTGCCTTTTCTCTTTTTGGGTCTCCCTGACCTTGTAAATTACTGCACATATTTATTTTGTTTGGAGTAATAAAATTGCTGTGGGGACAAAGCCCTACAGTTTCAGGTAAAAAAAAGAGATCAAATAAACTCAAATAACTTCCATGGACATAAAAAGATATGACTAATCATAAACTCTAAGTTCATCAGAGCCCAACAAACAAACCGCAAAAAGAGTTCATCATATGCATCTCCAAGAGACCATTGTATTGAGAATTCAGCGAGAGAGAGAGAGAGAGAGAGAGAGAGAGAGAGAGAGAAAGCCATATAGCTACTAACTACGGACCCGAAGGTCTACAAAGAACTACTCACGCATCATCGAAGAGGCACCAATGGAGGTGGTGAACCCCATCCGAGATGGTGTCAGATTGGATCTGGTGGTTCTGGACTCTGCGACGGCTGGATGAATATTTCGCCGATGCTTATAGGGTTCTGGTATTTTTGGGGTATTTATAGAGCAAAGAAGCGGTCCGGGGGCACCCGAGGTGGGCACAACCCACCAGGGCGGGTCTGGTCCTCCGGAATGGGATCGGGTGTTTTCACGTCTCACCGTAGTGCCCGGTTTGTCTTGGCGCGCCCTGGTGGGTTGTGCCCCCCTCGGGGCATGCCCCAGGTGCAACCAGGGCCCATTGCCTTCCTTCTGGCCCATAAAAAATCATCATGGAGTTTCGTGGCATTTGGACTTCATCTAATATTGATTTCCTGCGATGTAAAAAACATGGAAAAAACAGCAAGTGGCACTTGGCACTATGTCAATAGGTTAGTACCAAAAAATGATATAAAATGACTATAAAATGATTATAAAACATCCAATATTTATAATAAAACAGCATGGAACAATAAAAAAATTATAGGTACGTTGGAGACGTGTCATCGCCCTCTTGGTGCTCTATGTTTCCTCTAGCGAGCTTATCACACCGTACAACGGCTTCCTTGGATCATGGCCCAATCCATCTAGAACTGAATAGAGCCGAGGTTACACACAGAATCCCGAACTCGGTATTTCGCTATGAGGTTGCTTGGGAGACTCATGATAACTTCAAAGAAACAATTGCAACATCATGGTCAACCTCTCAAACCTGTTTGAGAGCTGCTGAAATAAAGCCGAAATTGTCTGCCTTGTCGAATAATTTGAGTCGTGGGGATAAAGGGACATTTGGATCAGTTCGTAGAGAGATGAAAAGTTTGAAAAGGGAATTAGAAGAGTTAAGGAATGACCCAACTCTCACTACTCCTAGCCATGTAGAGATGAAACTGAATGAGAGGTTGGTGGAGTTGTATCATAGGGAGGAGCTTCTGTGGCGCCAACGATCAAGAATTGATTGGCTGAAGGCAGGCAAAAAAAATACAAAGTTTTTTCACATGAGGGATAGTATGAGGAGGAAAAAGAACATGATAAAGGCTTTAATTAATTCTTTAGGGATTGTTATAGATGACCATGCATAACTGAAGGTGATGGTCACGGATTTTTACAAGACCTTATATACCTCCGAGGGGGTGACTAACATGGAGGCGGTGCTTGAACATGTCCCTCGCAAGGTTACTCCTGAGATGAATGCAGCTTTGTGTGCGGATTATAAAGAAGAGGAAGTCAAGACATCTCTATTTCAAATGTTTCCTACAAAATCTCTAGGGTCCGTTGGATTTCCAGCGCACTTTTATCAGCGGCATTAGGATGTATGTGGGGAAGAGGTTACTAAGGCTGTTTTGAGGATTGTCAGGGGAGAGGAAAATGCGGAGTGCATAAACGACACCTTTCTAGTTTTGATCCCTAAGGTAACACTACAAATAAAATACACTTCCGTAATGATACGTTTTTGTCACAATAGGTCACATTTTTTTCATGCATGTACATCCATGACGATTTTATGACAGAATCAAGATAGTCATACATGTGCTGTCATAGAAGTGTTCCATGACATTACCAAAATTATCATCTCGGAAGTGTCCAATTCCACGACGATAAATCACACGTCATAGAAGTGCTTTCGTCAAGGGTGACCGACACGTGGCATCCACCGTAACGGGTCGCCATTAAGCTATCGGGTTCCGGTTTGGATCCTATAACCCATTAACAGCCCGGACCAATGGGCATTTTCCACGTGTAAAATCATCATTGGCTGGAGGAAACATGTGTCTGCTCCTCGGTGGGCCAGATGTCGTCCATCCATTGGAGGAGACATGCCTATGATACGTCGACACATGGCAGGGCCCAACAGAGGCCCATATAGGTTAAAATGGCCGGCCTAGTCAAAGGTCGTAGTACTTACTCAGGTACTAGTGGGCCAGCCCAATAATGGCCTGTTTAAATATGGCCCATTTACGGCCTGAAGCCAGATCTAGCCCGTAATTGTTCGCCGAATATTTGGGCCCAATTACGGCCCAGTGACTTTGGCCTGTTAGAGGCCTGATGTAGACATGGGCTCATTTCAACCCGGTGTGTCTTTCGGCCTGGGAATGGCCCGTGCTGCCCATGGGCCATATATGGTCCGACGCGACATCCATCCGACTAAAGGCCCGTGATAAAGGTGGCAACAGTTCAGCCCAATGTGAATTTGGGCTTGTTAAAGGCCTGACGTATAATTCGGCCCGTTGATGCATGTACTAAGCTTTCGGCCTCTTAAAGGCCCATGATATCCGTGGGCCAACTAAGGCCCGAGATATGTTTCGGCCTGGTAACGGCCCGTCATATAACTGGGCCAAAAAAGGCCCGGTCTACATTTCAGCCTGCTAAAGGCCCGTCGACGACTAGTGAAAATTGAGGCCCAACCTGCATTTCGGCCTGCTAAAGGTCCATGGTTTCTTCTGGGCCGTAACAGGCCAGCAGAATATTCAGCCTGTTAATGGCCCAAAGCTACATGGGCCAAACTAAGCGCTGGGTCCGCAAAAGGCCGAACTAAAATTTGGGCCAAATATAGGCCGGAGTAAGTTGTGGGCCTGGCGCAGAGTGTGAAGGCCCCAATGGCCATTCGGGCCCAAGAAAGTTGCAGGCCAGCCCATTTGTGGCCTGCTAAAAACCAGGCCCGTTAGAGGCGAATGTTTCGGCCCGGTCGACTACATCAGATTTTTTTCAGATAGCGAATGATGGCAGTAACTAGTAGGAATTAAGAACAAACCTACTCTATACAATAAAGAAATTACGGCATAGTAACTTAGAATAAACCTACACTATACAATAAAGGATTTATGGTATATTACATCCACTGGGCACCGAAGTTCGCCCGAGTGATCATAAAGCGCAACGAAGAAGCAGATTACAAAAACTGGGCACCGTTGCAGCGTAAAAGAATAATACTGAACCAAGACCACTTCCAAGACAGTTCAATAAAGGTTAGCCTTGTGTGGGAACTACTGCGCAAGCTGTTGAGCAAGGTTGTGAGACCGGCCTATCATGTCGGTCATAGCTTCCTGATGTAGTTGTTTAGCAATGAGGTTCTCATTGCTGTTCTCCGCAATCTTTCTTAGAGATAGGACTTCTAGTCGAAGTTGAGTTGCAAAATGCCTTTTTGCTAGAACTTGGGACTGAAGAAGTTGAACTGATTCAGACAGTGAACTCTGTGAGCTTGTCTGACTGCTAGTCTCAAGTAACTTGAACACTGCATCAAGACAGGACTTTGGGGTTGCCCCGCTATCTTCAAGATGTTTTGCCTTCTTTGCTGCAATATATGTCGGGTTTGTCTCACAGCCTTCAGTAGAGTTGTGCATGCCATCAGGCATATCACCCTGAAACAAGTAGAGAGATGACAGGTTTTGCACGTGTATAAACAAAGATGATAACTGTGCTGTCAATTCCATCCAATTTCAAATCAGAAAATAAAGAGTAACTTCAAAATATCAATAGCATAATTTGGCATTGTTCATAATGCGGGGAGCTTCACCACACTACTGGATTACCATGTCAACATAGCAAGCATAGATGAAGGGCAAAGACAATCGTTATATCTATTTTGGTTAATGTGCATGGCATGTTGTTCATTTCATCACCCACATCAGTAAGATAAAACAGGTGATGACAAGGTGCAAACATGGGCTGCTTCACCACACACTGGATTATAGATCTAGAAAAACAAGCATACATATAGGGAGTATTGAGTAATGTGCATGGTATGAATAAGGAATTTGGTTTTACAAGTAAAACTTGGAACTTACGGTTGTTGTGAACATGCATTTTGATAGAAACAGCAAACTAAACAGCAGTTAATGATAGGTAGTATGAGCAAACTAAACAGCAATTGAGGATAAAGGCTTTAGAAGGACTGACTTACATTAACAGTTAACACCGGCTTTATAATGCCCTTCTCCATGTCAAGGGAAGGATAACTCAACAATTTCAACACAGAATCTTCTTCATAAGCATTGCATGTACTCTACATTTTGTAGAGAGTAATTATAGATATGATAATACTGGAAGGGATATAGGATAATGCAGATAAGATGCAGATTGATGCTACATAATCAACTACCAATCCTCGAAGTACAAGCATTACAGACAAAATGTATCGACAAGAGCAATGGGCTACACTTCAAGACCGGCATTGTCTGTATTCAACTTTTGGTAAGATTAAATATAGATCTGATATTTTTAGTAAATGGTGGGCGAGGGAGATAAGATGCGAATGCTACACAATGAACAATCTTCTTCCCATAATACAAGAGTGTTTTGAACACTGATGTACTGTACAAAACGTTCTTATATTATGGGATGGAGGGAGTAGCTGCTAATGTAAGTACAGTGATAGAAGACGTTCAGTCCTTACAAGAGGACTGCAGAGCTAAACCTCTTCAAAAGCATTGGGTTGATTCTAAATTTATTTAAGAGTCCATACGGATCTTATAATGTCCACCAAATGGACGATAAAGAGGCTAACATGTGTAGTGATGCTATATAATCAAACAGCTATGAAAGTAAGTATGGTCATACAGGGCAAGAGGTACTCACAAGAGCAATGTTGTGTGCAGTATAGTTGCTACATTCTGTGGTCCCTTAAGAATGAATGTTCTTCTGCTAACAGTTTTCGTACAAGTGAGACGTTAAGGCAAATGCAGAAATGTACTTCAAATTGTGATGTGATATCATAGACAATACCTTACGCTGCAGACAAGACCAATGTGTAACAAGATTATTCCAGTCACTATCTGATAAATGTAGCACCGGAGACTTTACAGGAATTTTCTTTGGAGGCTTGCCAACGAAGTGCGCTTGCCTCAGGTAGGAATGATACTTCATCAACGAGTGCTTGAAAAGCGCAACCAACCCTTGCTCGTCTTGACAATCCAGTTTGGTCCTTGCCTATTTAAAAGAATGAAATCTTGTGTCTTCTGTCAGCAGAAACATATGCAGTAATTACCATGAATAACATTGTACATTACTTACGCGTAAGTTGCGGAGGAAGACTGGAAATTGTTCCGTGTCTACGGTATAATCTTTCCATGAAGGAAAGATGTGCACAAAGTTCCTAACAACAATATAAGCTTCGTCTTCTAAACTGGGAAGAAATGGAACAGGGTTCCTATTTGCTACAATTGGGGCTCTCTCTGGTTCGAAAAGGGATTTGGCAACTGAATTTGGTGTACTCTTTGCTGGAATGGGGGTTTTGCGTCGTAGAGCTGGTGCTATGTCAACTGGCATCATCATATTGTTTGTTGCAGTTGGGGTCTGCTGAGTTGGGGCATCAGAAATGACCAGTGTAGTAGGGCTAGAGTCTGCTAGAGTCAGGGCCATGTTTTTTTGGGTCAGGTGATATAGCAACTACACCTAATGGGCTATTTGATTTATCAGGTGTCACTACCTTTTCCAAATACTTTGCTCGTGCTCCTCCACGATCAGCAGTCGCCCACTTCCTTTTGAACGTCTGATACACAAGAACAACATTTGAATGGATAAATATGGTATGATGACAGACGGAATATGTACTGAAAATGGATAGGCATGGCGTATTCACATACATGATGTGTAAACTAAGCTAATGGCAGTGCAACAAAGTAGAAGCAATGCAAAGCATCAGTTGCAAGATATGTGCGACCAATATAACCTTGGAGAGTTAGAGCAAGCATCTTGATGGGTGAATAAGATAGGGCATCTGCCTCTGACTCCTCCACTAGGGAGCTACATTGACTTAGGTCTCCTCTAGCTCGTAATCACCGTTAGGATCATATCGAACATGAATCTGTAGGTGGAGAGCGTTTGCATTGCATTGCATCCAGACTTGATTTCAGTCCCTTAATGCCAAGTTTCACAGCCATGGCATTGTTCTGTTTTATTCTTTTCATGCGCGCAAGCTCATAATCATTATGATGTTGTTCAAAATATGAGATTCATGAAAACATAAAAAGTAGTCAGGTTATCTATGGAATGCATTGCGGATTCAACTCGAAGAGTGTCTCCCTATAAACCCCCCAACCGTGCTGACCCGACCACACACGGAAATACAAACCTCTTATGTCTCTATAACAGGTAGACACACATTTCAAAACTGAAGTAGGAACTTTAGAATCATATCAAATTCGTATTTGAACAAATAAACTAAGGAATTATGAGTGGCATAATGTTTACCTTCAAGGGGGAGGCCAGAAAAGCGACACAAAGCAAGTAGGCAGATTGTATTCCATGTAAAAGATCACAGTCTATGTAAAAGCTGGAAATGACACTTTCTTTCTATACAATGCAGTGTCCGTTGCCCACACATGATGGAAGAGATCACACTGGGAAATACTATTCACTCATGTCTGTGGTTCCAGTATTTTGAAACAGGGTGGTCCACCCTAAAAGAATATTGACAACAAATATGACAAGGCAAGCATAGATGTAGTGAATCAATCATTTACTTGTGAGCTTACTAGGACAATTATGCAGAATTGTAACTGCAGTAAGAGACCGTCCAAAATCTGAATCAAGAAGTTTGTCTAGCACTTATTGTTTGCAACTAATCGACGTGAATAATTGGATATCATATCGAATGAGTAAGAAAGACAAGTAAAATTGTCAACAAACCTGGCCTACAGTAGTAATCTGTGTTAATGTCACTATGACCAACAATCCAAAATGATTAGTGTATGTTCCTAGGGATGGAATTTTGAAACCCTGTGAACTTTACAGGTACTAAAGATTACTGAAATACATATGAACCATTAAGTGTAGGTAGCACTCAGCACACAACAAACCCTAATGACAATCCCTCCTAATGAGTAATGAATCAATTAGAAAATGGGTGATGAGGACTGGCTGTTGAGTGTTGGGACGTATCTCAGGATAAATCGGTTGGCTGAGTGGGTGCTGCACGGCTAAGCCCTGAAAGGACTGGGAAGGTAGGCACAGCGGCACGCCCGAGCAGCAAAGTGACATCATGGGCATGAGCGCCCTCGACCTCCCGTTAGTCCGCGCCTCCTCCTAGAGTCATGTCGCCCAGGAAGGCAAGTCACCGACGAGGCAAAGCGGTCGGGGCAGTAGAGATCGGAAGCGCAAGATCGTAACAGAGGTGAATCGGGCGTGGCCGACTAAAATCCTGTGGTGGGCTGCGACCCTCCGTGGGCACCCTGTAGAGATACACACCCTAGTGGCGAACATGCATTTCGAAAGTAAATTAGAAACATTTAGCTGACCAATTAAACGAGTCTGTTTTAATAATATCAGATTCGTATTTGAACAACTAAGCTTGTTTAGCTTGATGGGTGGAGCAGTGCTATTATGACACGAAGCACGTATGCTGATCGTATAGTGATCATAAAAGGGGGAAACCCTAAGCATTTTTTTAGCAAAAGAGGGCTTCCCCTCCAATTTCTATTAAACAAACCACCACGGAACCAACATGATCAATTAAACCCTAAGCATGATCAGTTAAACCCTATTATGACTGTGCCATGGCAGATTTAAAGCTGCAAACCAGAGAAATGCTATTTAGCATCCATTGTTTGCTTCGAGCTAAGAACTAAATTGTAAGAGCTGAAAAGAGAGTACAGTAACCAAGTTAGGATCTATTTTCTAGTTGAGATCAAAAAGCTGAGGAGATATGAAGTACCACCTCTCTTGTGGCACCGTGTAGGCATCGGGGGTGCGATGGCAGTCGGTGGCGTTGAAGCAGATCTGCAACAGTAGGGGGGTGCATCGGGGGATAAGTCTCATTGCCGTGGAAGAGAAGGTCGTGTGAGCGGCCCCGGCAAAGAGGACGACGATGCCGATGAAGCGAGAGGACGTGATGCAAGGCTCTTGGTCCGTCGCCGTGGATGAGAAATGTCCATCTCTAGCATTCGACGACGCGGTCTTGGTAGGCGGTCCGGCATGGTGGAGGATGGGGTGGAGGACGGCGGTGATGCATGGGGTGGCGGACGGAGGAGGCTGGTGTGGGGATAGTGTTCTAGCGCGGACGGTGTATGAATGGGAAAATGGAGAGAGAGGTACATGGAACCATGTTTTTGGGACGTGCCTGTCTAAAATATGGGAAAGTTACGAACTTAGCCCCAGTTTAAATTTTGGACTTCTCGTTGGTTGGGGATAGGACGGTAATCTCGCATCTCGCCAATATTTGGCCAGAGCGATTTCGGGCAAGGAGAGGGTGTTTTTGTGCCCATGGTTGACGCCCACGGTGTATGAACAAGGCTGACAAGTAGGGAGGTTGTGTCACGTCTGAGTGAAGTTACAAACCTGCCCCTATTGAACATATTTTCCTATATCGATTTCGGTCGAGTCGAGTTTCTTTTTTCCCCCACCGAGTATGAATGGGAAATGGAGGGAGAGACAGAGGTCTTTCGGACGAGCTTGAATCAAATGTGTTTTGCCACCCATGTCTGGCGCCCACTGTGTCGAAATGGGCCTAGAGGCGGTCGTGTCACGTCTAATTGAAGTTACTAACCTACCTGTAACGCCCTTGATGCGGCTATATCTCCCACGTGTCGAAGCACGACTTAGAGACATAACCGCATTGAAAGCAATGTCGCAAGTGAGGTAATCTTCACACAACCCATGTAATACATAAGGGAAAGAGATACATAGTTGGCTTACAGTAGCCACTTCACACAATACATAAGTAAACATCCATCATTCAGATTACACTCAAGGTCCGACTATGGAACCAAAATAAAAGAAGATACCCCAAATGCTACACAGATCCCCGATCGTCCCAACTGGGAACCACTACTGATCATCAGGAAAAGACACATAGTAACGACCACGCCTCGTCGAACTCCCACTTGAGCTCGGTTGCGCCACCAGACCGCATCGCGGCACCTGCAACTGTTTTGGTAGAATCTGTGAGTCACGGGACTCAACAATCTCACACCCGCGAGATCAAGACTATTTAAGATTATAGGAAGGACAAAGTTTTGAGGTGGAGCTGCAGCAAGTTTACCAGCATATATGGTGGCTACATTCGCAAAAGAGAGCGAGAAGAGAAGCAAGGCACGGACGTGAAGCTAGTAGCGATCAAGAAGTGATCCTGAACTACTTACGCCAAACATTACTCCAACATCGTGTTCACTTCCGGACTGACCACGAGAAGAGACCATCACGGTTACACACGCGTTGATGTGTATTTTAATTAAGGTCAACTTCGGTTTTCTACAACCGACATTAACAAATTCCCATCTGCCTCATAACCGCTGGCACGGCTTTCAAAGATAATACCCTGCATGGGTGTCCCAACTTAGCCCATTATAAGCTCCCACGGTCAACGAAGGATATTCCTTCTACGGGAAGACCCGATCAATCTCGAATCCCGGACTACAAGACATTTCGACAAAGAATAAAACAAGACCAGCAAAGCCGCCCGATTGTGCCGACAAACCCGATAGGAGCTGCACATATCTCGCTCGTGGCACATCCGGATGAGACAGGCTACGAGTAAAACCAAGCCTCGAAGTTTCCCTGTGGTGGCCCAAGCAAGCGGTTTCGGTTCGCCAAGACTCGAAGGAGCACCGTCCGGGGTTAAAATAAAGATGACCCTCGGGCTCGCGAAACCGGGGGAAAAGGCTTAGGTGGCAAATGGTAAAACCAAAGTTGGGCCTTGCTGGACGAGTCTTATTCAAAGCGAACTGTCAAGGGGTCCCATAAATCACCCAACCGTGTAAGGAACGCGGAATTAAGGAACATAACACCGGTATGACGGAAACTAGGGTGGCAAGAGTGGAACAAAACACCAGGCATAGGGCCGAGCCTTCCACCCTTTACCAAGTATATAGATGCATTAATTATAGCAGATATATTGTGATAGCCCCAACAAGTAAACATGTTCCAGTAAGGAACAACATCTCCATGTTCCAACAAGGAACAAACTTCATCTTCACCTGCAACTAGCAACGCTATAAGAGGGGCTGAGCAAGCGGTAACATAGCCAATCAACGGTTTGCTAGGAAAGGATGGTTAGGGGCTGACATGGCAATATGGGTGGCATGATAAGCAAGTGATAGGCATCGTAGCATAGGCATAGCAAAAGAGCGAACATCTTGCATAGCAAAGATAGAAGTGATTTCGAGGGTATGGTCATCTTGCCTGCAAAGTTCTCAGAGTTGTCGAAAGCTTGATCCTCGTAAGCGTTCTCAACAGGTTCCTCGCTCACGCACTCGCCTCCGGCTCTAACCAAGCAAGAACACAAACAAAGGAACCACAATAAATCACGGTGCAATGCACAAGCAACATGATGCAAAACATGGCACGATATGCGAGATGTGATATGCAATGCGATGCGCTCGGAAGGAAAATGATGAACCAGGCATCAACTTGGCAAACCAAGTATGCCGCTGAAAGATGAGATGATTTCGTTGAAATCGATATAAAGATCACCGGAAACGGATGCACGGTTTGCAAATGACAAGCAAAACAAGAATGGCACAAATCTGCCATTAACAGCATGATGCCACTTAGCAAGCAAAAAGAAATTAAGCTACTGCACCCAAACGTACCAACAAAGTATATGGCAGTGATCTACTCAAGATGCTTGACAAAAGATGAACACTGAGCTATGGCTAAATCACACCATAACAGGTTCAAACAAGCATGGCAAAAGAGCAAAACATATCAGCTTCACAGACTTAGTGAAATTACTGAACATGGCAAAAACAGCATCAGGTAGCAATGTTCAGAGCAAGAATACTACATGCTACAGGAACTTATAATAGAAAAACATGGCATGGCATGAATCTACTCAAAGCATAGAACAAAAGTCCCTTACTGCCATAAGCCAAAAAGGATCAGAAAATACAATAACACCCATGTCATAATAGCAAGTTTCATAATGATTCAAGAATGTGGCATGTCAAAACAGATAACAAGTAGGCATGTTTAAGAGCTCAAAGCACTCACTACAGAGCCTTTCATGATAAACTAAGCATACATACATCAAGAAGACATGGCATAGAAGACATACATGGCAAGAACAAGGTCATAGCATACACGGATCAACCACAAAAACCTTGGCAAAATTGAATAACATGTAAACAATCTGCCAGGAAACATTTTATAGCAAAAGTAGAGCTCAATTGACTCAAGCTATGGCACTCCATAATTGCAAACAAAGGCATGGATGGATAGAGCATAACCATATGTTCAAAACATCCTTACTGAAGTATCTCAAAATATGCACAGATCTCTCGGTAGCATCAAGTTAACATTGCATCAAAATATCAGCAAAACAGGGGCTGAAATCAGCAACATCAGGAAGCCTACTTTGGATGCTTGTGCTAGTCACCACATAGATCACAAAAATACATGGCATACACCCCTGGAAAGACGGCATGGCATATTACAAAACACATGTAGGACTCAAATTCATAGGGTGCACACATCAATCATAGCAAAAATAACAAAAGTGCATGTTACATTTAGAAGCGAAACTAACATCACATAGCCCTCTTCTAACAGTATTTCGGGCATCAAGATGAGCTCAAATGAAAATGATGCAATGAGATGTAATGATCTACTCTTCGAGACGAACATTTTGACATATTACACACACGAAACGGAGCTACGGGTGCGGAGTTATGATGCGTTGAAAATGCCACAAATTAATCACCGAAATAAAACTTAGACGAAATTTTGGGGGGAAGAAGTCAACCCTCGGGCTCTTCGGATCCAGATCCGATCGGGCGGCCGGCGGCGGCTGCCGGAGTGCGCCGGAGCTCGTCAGGGCGACTCGGGGCCGGGGAGGCGAGGGGAGGCCGGCCGGCCGGGCAGGGGGCGGGCGGGCGGGGGTCTTGAACGCGGGCGCGGGCCTTGGCGGCGGCGGCGGGCAGGCGGCGGGGGTCCGTGGCGGGCGGCGGGGCGGGAGGGAGGAGATGGGCTCGGGGCCCGATCCGACCTCTCGGCTGGGCGGGGTGGCGGCGGCGTTTGCGTGGCGCTGCCCGATTAAGCGCGGGCGGCGTTGACGGGCGGACACGCCCGGGCAAGTGGACGTGTCCGTCGGCGGGAGGAGGAAGGAGCTAGGGTTTGTACCGCGATTTGGAATGGGGGGTATATATAGGCATAGAGGGAGCTAGGAGAGTCCAAATGAGGTGCGGTTTTTACCACACGATCGTGATGGAACGATGGAGAGCATGGAAGTGACTTAGATGGGGTATTGGGCTGTTTTGAAAGGGTGTTGGGCTGCAACTTAAAAGAGGCCTTTGCGAGAGTGCGGTTAACTGCTGAGTACCAAACGAGCTCCAAATGACCAAACTTGACCGGTGGTCTACGGTGGTATACCAAGGCCACTTGACAAACCTCGGTCCATTCCGACAAGGTTTAGTACCCGCCACGGAAAAACGAAAAGGGGACGCCGGGGACATAGGAGTGCCGGATTGCAAAACGGACAACGGGAAAAATGCTCGGAATCATAAGACGAACACGTATGCAAATGAGATGCACATGATGACATGATATGAAATGCATGACATGGACAAAATGCAAAAACGGAAGACAAAAACCCAACCACGGAGGGAATATCATATCACAATGCCGAAAATGGCAAGAGTTGGAGTTACAAATATGGAAAGTTACATCCGGGGTGTTACAACACTCCACCACTACAAGAGGATCTCATCCCGAGATTTAGGACTGAAAGAACTCCGGATATTCGGAACGGAGGTGATCCTCGCGCTCCCAGGTGGCTTCTCGGTCGGAATGGTGTGACCACTTCACTTTCAGGAATTTGATTGACTTGTTGCGAGTCTTACGCTCGGTTTCTTCAAGAATAGCAACGGGGTGCTCATGATAAGAGAGATCTTCTTGAAGGTCAATTTCTTCGAAGTTGATAGTGCGTTCAGGAGTCTTGAAGCACTTGCGAAGCTGTGACACGTGAAACACATCATGCACGGTCGCGAAGTTGGAGGAAGCTCGTTGATAGGCTAGATCGCCTCTTTTTCCAATGATCTTGAAAGGACCCACGATCTAGGGGCAAGCTTCCTTTGATACCGGGTTTAACGAGTGCCTTTCATTGAGAGACGCGGAGGTAGACATGGTCTCCGATTTCAAAAGCCACATCACGGTGCTTGTCATCATAATAGTTTTCCGCGCGATTATGCGGCTTTGAGATTCTCACGAATGACTTTGCACATTTCTTCGCTTCGTGATCAAGTCGTTACAAGAAGTTGGCGCTCACCTGTCTCGGACCAATTGAGAGGAGTACGACACTTTCGCCATAGAGAATTTCGAATGGGGCCTTGCCCGAACTCGCTGGAAGCTGTTGTTGTAGGAGAACTCGCATATGGAAGACAATGTTCCCACTTCATACCGAAGAAATGACACAAGCCCCGAGCATATCTTCAAGGATTTGATTGACTCGCCGACTTGGCCACTTGTTTGAGGATGGAAAGCTGTGCTGAAACGAATGTTGGTGCCCATGGCCTTCAAAAGAATCCCAAAACTTGAGGTAAAGATGCTGCCACGGTCTCAAGAGATCACTTGTGGAATGCCGCAAGGAGACAATCTCGATGTGTATAGCTCGCCAACCGAGCTGCTGTGATGGATTCTTTGATAGGAAGAAAATGAGCCACTTTAGTAAGCTTGTCAATGACAACGAAGATAGCATCATTTCCACGCTTGGACTTAGGAAATCCAGTCACGTAAGTCCATTTCAATATGATCAAACTTCCATTCGGAATAGCAAGAGGTTGGAGGAGACCAGCTGGTCGTTGGTGTTCGCTTTCACTCTTCTCGCAGACAACACACTCATTCACGAATTGAGCAATTCTCGCTTCATTCGAGTCCACCAATACGATCGCTTGAGGTCCTGGTACATCTTCGTATTTCCGTGATGAATGGATAGAAGCGAATTGTGTGCCTCGCTCATAATGACTTTACGAGATCACCCTTAGGAACCACAATCCGTCCTCGAAGAAAAGAGTATCTTTGTCATCCACGTGGAAGCACTTGTACTTGAAATGCCCTTGTCGATACCACGCTTCACCTTTTCCACCATGGCATCCAGGAGTTGAGCCTCACGAATCTGATCTTCCAAAGTAGGAGAGACTATGAGGTTGGCAAGAAAGCCTTGAGGAACAACTTGAAGATTCAGCTATGGAAAGCTTCACAGAGATCCGTTGGAAGGGCTTGAGGATTAAGCTGTTGCAATAAGCCTTCCTGCTCAAAGCATCTGCAATCACATTGGCCTTGCCCGGAGTATATTCAATACTTGGGTTGTACTCTTGAATCATTTCGACCCATCGAGTTTGCCTGAGGTTGAGGTTGGGTTGAGTGAAGATATACTTGAGGCTCTTGTGATCTGTGATTATGTCCACTTTCCTTCCCAACAAGAGATGTCTCCATGTTATCAATGCATGGACAACTGCCGCCAATTCAAGATCGTGAGTGGGGTAGTTCTTTTCGTTGGGCTTCAGTTGACGAGAGGTATAAGCCACAACTCTCTTCTCTTGCATTAACACAGCACCGAGACCTTGAAGAGAAACATCACGAAAACTTCAATGGCTTGGATTCATCAGAGGAGTCAAGACAGAGCTGTGACGAGTTTTCTTTGAGAGTATTGAAAGCAACGCCACACTCGGGAGACCGTACATACTTCACATGCTTCGAGGAGGTTGGAAAGAGGCTTTGCAATCTTGGAGAAGTTCTCAACGAATCTTCGCAATAGCTTGCAAGACCAAGAAAATCATGGAGCTGCTTGACATTCCGAGGAGGTTCCCAATTCACAACTGCGGACACCTTCTCGGATTAACAGCGATGCCATTGGCGGAGATGATATGACCAAGATAAAACACTTCATCAAGCCAAAATTCACATTTGGAGAACTTCAGATAGAATTGATACTCTCGAGCTTGTCTAGCACCAATCGCAAATGTTTGGCATGATCCTTCTTATTCTTGGAGAAGACCAAAATATCATCAAGATAGACCAAGACGAATTCATTGGTGTAGGGGTTGAAGATGAAGTTCATCATCCGAGAGAAAGTTGGAGGAGCATTGACAAGGCCGAAAGACATGACAAGATATTCATAAGAACCAAAGCTTGTTCGAATGCTGTCTTGGGAATATCTTGTTCACGAATGCGAATCTGATGATAACCCATCTGAAGGTCAAGCTTGGAGAACACTTTAGCACCTTTGAGTTGCTCGAAAAGCTCATTGATGTTGGGAAGTGGATACTTGTTCTTGATAGTCTTCTTATTCAATGGACGGTAATCGACTTAAGTCGGTCCGTGCCATCCTTCTTCTCGACAAAAGAACACCACAACTCCAAGGAGATGAACTCGTCCGATCAAACCAGACGCTCTTGTTCATCGAGCTGCTTCTTCAATTCCTTCAGCTCATTAGGTCCAAGCTTGTATGGACGCTTGCAAACGGGTTCAGTGCTAGGATCAAGATCGATAACGAACTCAACTGGCCGATGAGGAGGCATACCCGGAAGCTCTTCTGGAAAGACATCTTGGTACTCACAAACGACTAGAATCTGAGAGATAGCATCCAATTCGCCCTTCTCATTGAGAGAAAACAACCAAATGGTTTCATCACGAGCGACATAGATGATCACATCATTAGAAGAGTGAGTCAATTGAATTTCCCTGGCAGCACAATCAAGGTGAGCTTTGTGCTGAGAAAGCCAGTCCATCCCGAGAATAAGATCAATATCCGAGTCACCAAGAACAAATGGTTTAGATAGAAATCTATAGTCGCCCATCTTGATAGAGACATCATGAACTATTGAGTTGGCTCTCATTGACTACCCCGGAGAAACAATACCCAAAGGTTTATCCAGGTAAGACCAAGAAAAATCATTCTTTGCAAAGAACGATCTTGACATGAAACAATGCGATGCACCAGTATAAAATAAGACTTTTGCAGGAATATCATTAACTGAGAGATTACCCATTATCACATCAGTAGATTCCTCCGCTTGAGCTGCATTCATCATGTTCACCTTGGCATGCTTTGGATTATGCATGACCACTGCATTGCTGGAAGATTTCACATGAGGAGGAGGCAGAAGGCGCCTTTGGTTGAAGCACTTGTTCGCATAGTGACCTTCTCACGACACTTGTTGCAAGTCACCTCGAGAGCGGACGGTGGTAAGGAGCATTTGACCTTGGATCTTGAGAATTTGACTTGTTCGATAGCTGGGTTGGGCGGTGGGAAGATCCACTACCACCTGAGTTCTTCTCGCCGATAAGGCCGACGGAACGGAGGAGGAGGAAGGTAGAACTTCGCTGCTTAGCTGCCACTTGAGAGGAAGAAGAAGACTGAACTGCATCCCCGATTCTCTTCTTAGACGCCTCACATTTGAGATGGGCAGCTTCTTGCTTGATGCCATGTTGTAGAATTCATCATACTTTTCTCGCTCAAAAAGCACAAGAGCTAATTGCAGATCTTCTCTCGAGACCACCTCTAAATTGATAGATCATACTCTTTTCATCGTGGACGCCTTGCTTAGCAAAGCGAGCGAAGTTTCGAACTGGATATTGTATTGATACACGACATGTTGCCTTGCTTGAGATTGCGGAACTCCTCACGCTTGCTCTCAACAACACTTTTAGGAATGTGGTGAGCTCAAATCTCGCGAACTCATCCTGTAATGACACGACCTCCTCTCGAATCTTTGTATTGCTGGAACCACTCAAAGAGCTTGGTCCTTGAGTTGAAACGATGCAAACTTGACAAAGTCCTCGTGTCGACATTGCTACATTCAAAATGTTTGCAGATGTCCACTAGCCAATCGTCGGCGTCTGTGGCCTCGGCTACGTAAACCGAAAGACTTCGCTGATTAGCGAGGAACCGATCGAGAGTAGCAAAGTGCAGCTGGTTGTTGCCTTGACCTTGATTTCCTTGACTGCCTTGCCCTTGAGTACGCTCTTGCAAGAGCTGCAAAATCATCTGAGCATTGGCATTGGTGGCTGCCATGATAGCTTGCCAGGCCTCCGGAGGCGGAGGTGGAGGTGGAGGGTTCGACTGACTCCCTTCATTTCGTTCCGGATTCTAACGCGTTGGCGGAGCCATCCTGAAGAGGGTGACATCCGTTAGCACTTCGATAGACAGATAGACAAGTAGAATCAACGGATAGAAATTGCAACATATAGTCTTCACAATAAACATTCGAACAAATGAGGAACGAATGAATTCCAAAAGCTAATCATCACACTTCCATTAAGTTGAGAAGCCACTTGATTAAGGGTTGATGAAAAAAAATAACAAGGTAAGACTGGAACAAATAAGTGGTAAGGATTACCCAATCACAAACCAAATATCTGCGGGAAGAAATGCTAAGAGCTACTTGAATCCCACCTATAAACTCCCGAAACTTTCTGGTTATGCAATCTGGTGTTGGGGATACAGGGGACACAAAATATATCACCCAAACTAACAATACCTAACCAAGAAACCTTTGGAAATCGTGTACCTCAACCTTCGAAAAACATCCGTTATACGAGTCATGGCAATACTCCCGAGCTCGCCCCAGTACTGGGTTATCGGGGTTATCTCACCAACAACTGCACAAAAGAGATTTCGATGTCGGCAAAACTCGGTATTCCAGAATCGCAACGATAAAATTGTGACGACAACACCTCGGAGCTCAACTCCCGGACACCGCCACAACCCCTAAATGTCGAGGCACCAAGAACAATGTTCTCGTCACAAAACCATCGGAACGATTCCAAGATACCCGCGTGATCCTAAAAAAATTTTTAGTGAAATTTGAGGAGAGGAGAGTCAAAACTTCTACGTCAGGAGACCTCACCAGAGCGACGAAGGGACTGGGGAGTAAAAAGAATCCTACTTTCCGATATATATAATCCTAAGACTCAAAACATTTTCCGTTCTAGACTCAACAACACCAGCAAACAATAAGGCAGGGGGCTCCTAAGTCGGGGAAGGCTCTGATTACCAACTTGTAACGCCCTCGATGCGGCTATATCTCCCACGTGTCGAAGCACGACTTAGAGACATAACCGCATTGAAAGCAATGTCACAAGTGAGGTAATCTTCACACAACCCATGTAATACATAAGGGAAAGAGATACATAGTTGGCTTACAGTCGCCACTTCACACAATACATAAGTAAACATCCATCATTCAGATTACACTCAAGGTCCGACTACGGAACCAAAATAAAAGAAGATACCCCAAATGCTACACAGATCCCCGATCGTCCCAACTGGGCACCACTACTGATCATCAGGAAAAGACACATAGTAACGACCACGTTCCTCGTCGAACTCCCACTTGAGCTCGGTTGCGTCACCTATACTGGCATCGTCGGCACCTGCAACTGTTTTGGTAGAATCTGTGAGTCACGGGGACTCAGCAATCTCACACCCGCGAGATCAAGACTATTTAAGCTTATAGGAAGGACAGAGTTTTGAGGTGGAGCTGCAGCAAGCGACTAGCATATATGGTGGCTACATTCGCAAAAGAGAGCGAGAAGAGAAGCAAGGCATGGACGTGAAGCTAGTAGAGATCAAGAAGTGATCCTGAACTACTTACGTCAAACATTACTCCAACACCGTGTTCACTTCCCGGACTCCGCCGAGAAGAGACCATCACGGTTACACACGCGGTTGATGTGTATTTTAATTAAGGTCAACTTCGGTTTTCTACAACCGACATTAACAAATTCCCATCTGCCTCATAACCGGGCACGGCTTTGAAAGATAATACCCGCAGGGTGTCCCAACTTAGCCCATTATAAGCTCTCACGGTCAACGAAGGATATTCCTTCTACGGGAAGACCCGATCAATCTCGAATCCCGGACTACAAGACATTTCGACAAAGAATAAAACAAGACCAGCAAAGCCGCCCGATTGTGCCGACAAATCCCGATAGGAGCTGCACATATCTCGTTCTCGTGGCACATCCGGATGAGACAGGCTACAAGTAAAACCAAGCCTCGAAGTTTCCCGTGGTGGCCCTCAGAGCGGTTCGGTTCGGGCCAACTCAAGGAGCACCGTCCGGGGGTTAAATAAAGATGACCCTCGGGCTCGCGAAACCCGGGGAAAAGGCTTAGGTGGCAAATGGTAAAACCAAAGTTGGGCCTTGCTGGGACGAGTCTTATTCAAAGCGAACTATCAAGGGGTCCCATAAATCACCCAACCGTGTAAGGAACGCGAAATCAAGGAACATTACACCGGTATGACGAAAACTAGGGTGGCAAGAGTGGAACAAAACACCAGGCATAGGGCCGAGCCTTCCACCCTTTCCGAAGTATATAGATGCATTAATTATAGCAGATATATTGTGATAGCCCCAACAAGTAAACATGTTCCAATGAGGAACAACATCTCCATGTTCCAACAAGGAACAAACTTCATCTTCACCTGCAACTAGCAACGCTATAAGAGGGGCTGAGCAAGCGGTAACATAGCCAATCAACGGTTTGCTAGGAAAGGATGGTTAGGGGCTGACATGGCAATATGGGTGGCATGATAAGCAAGTGATAGGCATCATAGCATAGGCCTAGCAAAAGAGCGAGCATCTAGCATAGCAAAGATAGAAGTGATTTCGAGGGTATGGTCATCTTGCCTGCAAAGTTCTCAGAGTTGTCGAAAGCTTGATCCTCGTAAGTGTTCTCAACAGCTTCCTCGTTCACGTACTCGTCTCCCGGCTCTACCCAAAGCAAGAACACAAACAAAGGAACCACAATAAATCACGGTGCAATGCACAAGCAACATGATGCAAAACATGGCACGATATGCGAGATGTGATGTGCAATGCGTATGCGCGCTCCGGAAGGAAAATGATGAACCAGGCATCAACTTGGCAAACCAAGTATGCCTCTGGAAAGATGAGATGATTTCGGTTGAAATCGATATAAAGATCACCGAAAACGGATGCACGGTTTGCAAATGACAAGCAAAACAAGAATGGCACAAATCTGCCATTAACAGCATGATGCCACTTAGCAAGCAACAAGAAATTAAGCTACTGCACCCAAACGTACCAACAAAGTATATGGCAGTGATCTACTCAAGATGCTTGACAAAAGATGAACACTGAGCTACGGCTAAATCACACCATAACATGTTCAAACAAGCATGGCAAAAGAGCAAAACATATCAGCTTCACAGACTTAGTGAAATTACTGAACATGGCAAAAACAGCATCAGGTAGCAATGTTCAGAGCAAGAAAACTACATGCTACAGGAACTTATAATAGCAAAACATGGCATGGCATGAATCTACTCAAAACGTAGAACAAAAGTCCCTTACTGCCATAAGCCAAAAAGGATCAGAAAATACAATAACACCCATGTCATAATAGCAAGTTTCGTTAACACATTCAGCAACAGGGCATGTCAAAAACAGATAACAAGTAGGCATGTTTAAGAGCTCAAAGCACTCACTACAGAGCCTTTCATGATAAACTAAGCATACATACATCAAGAAGACATGGCATAGAAGACATACATGGCCAGAACAACATCATAGCATACACGGATCAACCACAACAACCTTGGCAAAATTGAATAACATGTAAACAATCTGCCAGGAAACATTTTATAGCAAAAGTAGAGCTCAATTGACTCAAGCTATGGCACTCCATAATTGCAAACAAAGGCATGGATAGATAGAGCATAACCATATGTTCAAAACATCCTTACCGAAGTATCTCAAAATATGCATAGATCTCTCGGTGGTATCAAGTTAACATGGCATCAAAATATCAAGAAAACAAAATGAAATCAGCAACATCAGAAGCCTACTTTGCATCCTTGTGCTAGTCACCACATAGATCACAAAATACATGGCATACACCCCTGGAAAGATGGCATGGCATATTACAAAACACATGTAGGACTCAAATTCATAGGGTGCACACATCAATCATAGCAAAAATAACAAAAGTGCATGTTACATTAAAAGTAAACTAACATCACATAGCCCTCTTCTAACAGCATTTGGGCATCAAGATGAGCCCAAATGAAAATGACGCAATGAGATGAAATGATCTACTCTTCGAGGTGAACATTTTGACATATTACACACACGAAACGGAGCTACGGGTGCAGAGTTATGATGCGTTGAAAATGCCACAAATTAATCACTGAAATAAAACTTAGACGAAATTTTAGGGGGAAGACGTCAACCCTCGGGCTCTTCGGATCCAGATCCGATAGGGCGGCCGGCGGCAGCTGCCGGAGTGCGCCGGAGCTCGCCGGGCGACTCGGGGCCGGGAGGCGAGGAGGGCGGGGCCGGCCGGGCGCATGGGCGGGCGGCGCTGGGCCGCGGAACGCGGGCGCTGGCGTGAGGCGGGCGCTGGGCATGATGGCGGCAGCGGCGGCGGCAGGGGGCGGCGGCAAGGGCGTGGCGGGCGGGCGCGGAGGAGGAGATGGGCTCGGGGGCCCGATCCAAGACCTCGCTGGCCGGGCGCGGCGGCGGCGGCGCGTGCCACGGCGCGCCCGATTGGCTGGGAGGCGGCGCTGACGAGCGGACACGTCCGGGCGGCGGGTGGACGTGTCCGTCGGCGGGAGGAGGAAGGAGCTAGGGTTTGTACCGCGATTTGGAACGGGGGGTGTATATATAGGCATAGAGGGAGCTAGGAGAGTCCAAATGAGGTGCGGTTTTCGCCCACACGATCGTGATCGAACGACGGAGAGCATGGAAGTGACTTAGATGGGGTATTGGGCTGTTTTGAAAGGGTGTTGGGCTGCAACTTAAAAGAGGCCTTTGCGAGAGTGCGGTCAACCGTTGGAGTACCAAACGAGCTCCAAATGACCCGAAACTTGACCGGTGATCTACCGGTGGTATACCAAGGCCACTTGACAAACCTCGGTCCATTCCGAGAAGGTTTAGTACCCACTCACGGAAAAACGTAAAAGGGGACGCCGGGGGACATAGGAGTGCCGGATTGCAAAACGGACAACGGGAAAAATGCTCGGAATCATAAGACGAACACGTATGCAAATGAGATGCACATGATGACATGATATGAAATACATGACATGGACACAATGCAAAAACGAAAGACAAAAACCCAACCACGGAGGGAATATCATATCACAATGCCAAAAATGGCAAGAGTTGGAGTTGCAAATATGGAAAGTTACATCCGGGGTGTTACACTACCCCTATTGAGAGCAGTGGAAATTGGGCCGATGGATTGTCCGTGTAAAGAGTAGACAGTAATTTCCATCTCCCAAACACTTGGCTTCAGGCAGCCGACTTTGGAGTGGACATTTTGCCGCTTCTTTCGAATTTTGGGACAATAAGCATCCATGTTTACCCTGGCAACTAAATTCGAATCCATTTTGTATTCCTATATGAATTTTTATAAATCATTCTATGTGTTTTTATATATCTTCAAAAGCACGACAAAGATGTATTCCACTGTCATATATGAATGTGATTTACAAATTTCTATACTCGAATTTAGAAGCTAAAATCCAGTTTAAGGTGAATTCGAATATTTGAAACCACTTTATGTCCAACTCAAGTGTCACACGCAGCATAATGTGTATTACCTTTTAGATATGCACACTATCGATGTATCAAGATTCAAATACCAAGTCAATCAACCAATAATGTACAAACAGACATATAAACACTTATAGAGTATATAGATCAATAATATCAACTAACATACATAAGCCAGGCCGCTGTACTTTTTTTAGCTAGAAGAGCATCCTTTTTTTAGCAAAGCTAGTACAACATCTTGGCCCTTTCCGATGCGTGCCACTTAAGGTCCATATATACTACTATTATTGTTGAATGCACATTCAGCCTGATTGGCATATTTGTAGGTCTGGCACAGCAATCAAAACAAAATGTCTCCAAGTCTTATCAATTAATACCGACTTGTGCTCAAAAAAAGTTTACAAACCAAAAAACAAAAAACAATTATTACATGATCTCTAAAACAAATGGTTTGATCGATTACATGAACAAACAACACAAAGGTTATTCAACGATGGAAAGAACATTTCACCTCCTTTTTTCCTTCAGGACCTTAACAATGCGGGCAGTCTGAGCTTGCTTCGTTTTGAAATCCACCAAATATTTAATGGTTGTCTTGGGTACTGCTTGTGATTGTGTTGTTTGCTTCCTCAACATGTCAACTTCATCTCTAAGTGCAGAAGCAGAATCTCTTTCTACCAATAGTTTAGCCTCTTGAGCATCAGCAATTGGCAATTCATGATGCACGATTGGGCCGGTGCCACTGCTGTGGGATGATACAATGTCCATGGGGACCTCGCTCTTTGATCTTGGGCTAACCTGCTTTTCCATTAAAGTTCCGATTGGATTCAAAAAGTTGAAGTTCGCAAAACATCTCAACTGGGAGTTATAACAGCAAACCAGTTAAACAAACAAGGAATTAAAGAGTTCCAATTAGATGCTGAAAAGTAGTTATTAACATCATTGTAACCGGTTGCTGCTGCAGCAAAGCAGTTAAACAAACAAGTTTTGCAAAAGGTACTTGTTGTGGCGTTGGAGTTTCTCTTGGATCCTGAAAAGTTGAGTAACCAGTAACGTGATTAGAGCAACCGGTTGCAGCAGCAAAGCAGTTAAACAAACACGTTTTGCAAAAGGAACCTGTTGTGGCATTGGAGTTTCTCTTGGATCCTGAAAAGTTGAGTAGTCAGTAACTTGATTAGAGCAACAAGTTACAACAGCAAACATGTTATAAAACTATATTTTTGAAAATGTACCTGCTGTGCAATTGGACTTCCAATTGGATCCTGAAAACTTGAAGTTCGTAAGATAATTACAGCAACAAGTTACATCAGCAAACCAGGTAAACAAGGAAGTTTCTGAAAACATACCTATTGTGCCAATGGAGTTTCAGTTGGATCCTGCAAACATGAATGATAGCAATCATAAATAGTGTTGCAAGAGCCATAAGAAACTAACATCAAAATAGTAAAACTAGCTAGTTTTGGCAACGTATTTAATTAGACATGAACTAGTAAAACTAACAAGTTCTTGGCAACGTATTAAAGTAACAAGTCAGTACCGTTTACCAGCAACACAGACATCTGTAAATTTCTTTGATGTAAGCATAATGATTCCAACACATATAAGTTAAAAAGACGGTGTCCCTCATATAAACTTGACAGTTGCCTATCTATGAACATGCAAACATTACTAGTGCTACAAGTGATAACAACAAATCATTTAAACAAACATGGTATCAAAACGTAAATTACATGTGAATTCTGCTGCACCCTAGAAGTACATATGACCAGCTATCTACGTGCTTAAGTAGCTATTTAAGTTTAGGCAAACAGGTAATTGTTAACAGTAAGTATCAAACACATAGATAGGCGCAGTCTATAATAGGATTAACAGGTTATGGCATTACGTAATCAGTAGCAAACTAAATTAAGCCAAGCAACGAAATTGAACAATTTTGTAATAAGTGGCTAACTAAAATTCCGAGAAGCAGATAACTGAACTAACGCTAGCTCTTTGTACAGACACACTGCAACTTCTTTTTCGCTTACAAGGTTCTACGAAGGAGTCCATGGAATCAATTGCTTGGATACGCAGTCCCAATACTTCTTTCTTCCCACACTGCATTAGTAAGTTGAATGGTTAATCTAGTAAGATGGTGTGTCCTTGATATGTTATACGAGGACGGGTTCTCAGACTAGTTGTAGCCACACACATCACACTGGCCTTTACTATATATTTCATGCGATTACATTTGGCATATCAAGATCTAAGCAATCTACAATAGGATGAAAAGACTGGCATCCTTCACATTATTGGCGAACTCAGTTCATAGAAACAAGCAATTCAACCATTCCGTGGGTAAATCAAAAGCGCCACTGGAATATTTTTCACTTCCCAATCATACATGCAAAAAGGGGCGACGCCACCGTAGGGCTGGTACGGGCGGCCGCGTCGGGTGGCTGGAAAGTGTGCACCTAGTTTGAGTCGTCTAGGTTGGCCCAGGCTAGTTTTGTTCATCCCAATGCACGAGCAGGTAATGTAAAAAATGAAGAAAAACATTTCAATTTGGATGGGCCAATAACGTAAGTGCAAGGCAGGCCCTATAGCAGGCTCGCGGCCCAAATGAGCGCCTCCCATATCGATCGACAGCAGGAAAAATCCCAATTTGTTTGCTCCAGCCTCTAGTCTGGTTCGCTCCTAACCTAGCCGCCGCTGGACAGACCGAAACAGCACTTCCTCGCACCCTCGTTGGAGGGTGGTTGCCGGGCTTCAAGCGAATGGAAGGACAAGAAGATGAAGATCCAACCCTGGGTGTAGCTTGCGTGGGAGGCAGTGACGGCAGCACGAGCATGGCATCGAGCTTGCGCAAATGGACAGTCCCAGCTTGCAAGAGCAGCATGCGCAACGAGTAGGTACATCACATCCCTGATTATATCTAATTCAACTGTTCAATTCCTGGCCAATAGTTAAACCCGATGGTGTTGTAAAACTGCTTGTATGTAGGGAATCTATGAGAAAATGAAACCAATTACTGCTTATTTTATAACTCCCCCAATCAAGACTGAACTGACTGAATCTGATGTATCTAATTAAGTTTCCGGTGCAAACATACAAGTTCATGTTATTCTTGAGCCTGAAGTGCCTAATGAATAGACTGCTAATGAAGGATTTGATGCAAACATTTTACATGCTCCTAGTGATGAACATATAGTGTCTAATGAGGGATCTAATGCAAGCATTTTGCAAGCTCCCATTGAAGGATTTAGTGTCTAATGATGATCTGCTATGTTGAGAGAGACATAGAGATTTGCAGGCATTGATGACAAGCAAATTATAGTACATTTTCATGGCTTGAGGAAACCTCGAGGCCATCTACCAGAAAGTCCCCGTATCATGACAACGTAGCATAAATACTTTTCTAATATGTTGTTTGAAACTATTGGCATACTTGTGCAGGATAGATATATTGATATGCAGTTTGCGCACTCGTTATAGGTGCCATTACACTTAGATATTTTCAGCCAGAGAACGAATAATTCAAGCCTGTAGAGACCATGTTAGTAGTCCTTGTACACCATGTTGCATTTTCAGTTTTTCGTGCTTACATCATTTAGTGTTTTATAATCTGAACTACTTTGGATCATTAGCTGGTTGTCAAAGTGCATGTAGCTTCACATTTCTCAAGTTATGTTGATTTCCGGAGTGCAAGTGCCTTCGTATTTTTTAAGTTAAATGTTCGCCCCTGGTAACTTGAATTCGTGGATCCTACACTGCACACAAATCATACACGCGGGCCAGTAAGAACTAAATGAAATGCAGGGACTTGCGGTAGCTCGTTGTACAGGCTCACTGTAGCTCTGCTTGCGCTTGGGATGTTCCATGTACAAGTCCATGTTACCACTTGCTTGGATGTGCAAGCCTTGTGCTCCTTGCATCCCCCTCTACATTTTTGACATGGCGAATGGTTGATCAAATAAGAGGAATCGACCTAGCTGTTGTACCGAAGGACAGATACTTACAAGGTTATACGGGTGTGCAGGATGTGTTCCAAATCCCGTAGCGCCGTCATACTTCGCTAAGAAATGGTTTTTCTTGTTTCAGATGATATCTCCAGAAGAAATAAGAGTTAAAGTCAGAGGTTCATAGGCGTCTAAGCTAACAGAGCGGTGAAAGGATATCCACACATCGTCAGAACAGTGCACAAGGGAGTGATATGTGGATACCTAGTTCGGGCCGGCGTTTGAGCATGCTCACCTAGCCAGAGTGCGGGTCACTTCAGAGCCGTTGAGGGTGATGCGCTGGCGTTGGCTAGCCATGCACGGATGCAGATCTTGAGTGGCAGCGGAGCGCTAGGATGCGGTGGACGAGACCGTTGGTGAAGCCCAACGGCCTCGGCGGTGGAGGTACAACGATGTGCTCGGTGAAGTAGCCCCCGTGAGGTGGGATACGGCGTCGGTGAAGCGCACCTGATGCGGTGGAAGTCGGTGTCTGTGAGGCACGTCGGTTGCGGCAGCCGACGTTGTCGGTGGACCACCCGGTGTGGTGGATGAGGGCGTAGATGAGGTAGCTCCAGTGCGGTGGTGAAGCGCGACCGTTGTCTTCGTCATCATCGTCTAGCACAGAGGTGGGAAAGAGAAGAGACGAGGGGCGATTCGAACTTTGCTTGGGTCGTGGAAGCGCGAACTTATTTTGTCGTCGTTCTTTTGGGGGAGGTAGGGGGGTGGGTGGCTGGGTGCTAAGCGTCCGTACGACACACGCGACCACCACGACATGACCCTAGTCTGCCTGGTGCGCCTACATTTGAGAATGCAAACGAATTTTATTTCATTTGCAGACGAATCTGTATGTATTACCATGCCTGTGTTTTCCTTGCAAATAATTAGTCATTAGAAACTAGATACTATAAATTAATTAATGAGGAGTTATTTGAAAAAAAAATCGAAATGGTATCCATGCTAACGTGGATTAGAGTGTGTGTCACATAATTAGTTATTTGAATTAGAGTGTGTGTCACATAGCAATCTCCAATTCTAACGTGGATTTTGCATTTCACGGTATCCATGCTACTTTTTTAATACAAATTCATATGTATATGTCAACTTTTCCAAACCTAGTATGGCACGAATTTGAAATAATTACCGATATGCATGGTCCTCAGTTCAAATCTTACAATGTACACCGAATTGAAATATCGATATTAAGTCTCGTACTATCTACATTCAAATGTTGTTTTTAGCCCCACCCACCCCCCTCGGCACACACACTACATACTTCCTGTATCGGTCAATCTTCCTCTTCTAACCACCTTAGGAAGCTATCGGTTTCCGGCACACGTTCATTCTTTATCTCCATGTTTCAATCTCTAACTCTCTCAACTACACAACCCCCTTTTTCCACTCTGTTACCAAATTTATTTACCTCACATACCCGCCATTGCACCCCATGTCGAGCTCTCTCTCTCTCTCTCCCTCCCTCCCACCCTCTCTCGCTAGATACATGCACACGAATTTGAAATAATTACCGATATGCATGGTCCTCGGTTAAAATCTTACAATGTACACCGAATTGAAATATCGATATTAAGTCTCGTACTATCTACATTCAAATGTTGTTTTTAGCCCCACCCACCCCCCTCGGCACACACACTACATACTTCCTGTATCGGTCAATCTTCCTCTTCTAACCACCTTAGGAAGCTATCGGTTTCCGACACACGTTCATTCTTTCTCTCCATGTTTCAATCTCTAACTCTCTCAACTACACAACCCCCTTTTTCCACTCTGTTACCAAATTTATTTACCTCACATACCCGCCATTGCACCCCATGTCGAGCTCTCTCTCTCTCTCCCTCCCTCCCTCCCACCCTCTCTCGCTAGATACATGCATTGCCTATCTACCCCTGAAGCTCTCGTGCGCACGCACACACGTTCTCTATCTAGGTCACTCCCTCGAGACTGTCTCACTCTTTCTTCCGCACGGCAGGCCACACTTGCTCAATCTCGCTATATTTATCTGAGTCTCGATTAACCTCGTTTTCTTTCACACACAAATGATATATCTCCCAGTTCGGGCCTCGATCGACACACTATACTTTCTCATGCAGATTTTCTATCTAGGTCAGTCCATCCAAGCCGCCCCCACTCTTTTGACCTCATGGCAGACCATGCTCGCTCAATCTCTCTCTCCCTCTCTCCCTCTCTCACTCTCTCTCTCTCTCTCTCTCTCTCTCTCTCTCTCTCTCTCTCTCTCTGTATGTCTCAATTGACCTCGCTCTTTTTCGGACACAAACGATATATCTCCATGTTTGAGCCCAATTCGACATATTCATATTGTATACTCTCTCACGCACATTGTCTATCTAGGTCACTCTCTCCAACCCGTCTCACTCTTTCGATCGCACGACGACCCACACTCGCTCAATCTCTCTCCATTTATATATGTAATCGATTGACCTTGCTTCCTCCCACACACAAAATATATCTACATGTATGTGACTGGATCATCTCTCAAGCTCTATCTTACATCCCTAACCCTTCTGAAAAGCTCAGTCAGACAATATCTCTCCAGATCATATATATCTTTTCAATGAATGTCAGACCACACTCACTTTGTCTCTCTATCTATATGTGTCTCGATTGACCTCGCTTTCTCAGGCTATATCTTCCACAAATTGAAGCTACCTCTCCATCCCTCGCAAAGCCGGAGCTATTTACATTGCAAGGGGGACTCCAACCTTGGATTAATTTGTGTAGGTATTTATTCCAGTGGGTTTATATTATATTTTCGTAGCATTCGGCCCATAACTACTCCAAACACCGTTGCAACCCCCGCACCTCACCCAATTGATTTCCCTCTAGCTCGGTCATCGCTCTCTCACACGTCATTTCTTGCCTTCAACGTCGCACCATGGTATTATTGCAAAAAACTCTGTTGTTCTCTTTAATTATTACAAATAAGCTACAAAACTACACACCGGTAGTCCACCTATAATGGAACAAATTTTGACGCACAAATTAAAGTGCTATAAAGTACACATCGAGGGGCCCACCTGTCATGAAATAAATTTGGACCCATATATAAATTAAAAATTAAAAAGGACAAGGATCGAACATGCAACCAGGGCCTTCAAGCCGCATGTCAATAGGCAACATATGTACAACAGCAATGTTTATTGTACCCCCCTTTGTTCATATAATGTTTTTATATTACCACAGCCTATTTAATGGATAACATGTAATATTATTTTTAGTAAATTAGTGGGACCAGCTCGTTAGCACGTACTATTCGCCTTCACTTACTGGTGGGTTCCATGTGTGCTCTCTCTCTCTCCTCCCCTTCTACGTTTAGACGCACAGGCAAACACGAAGAACTCACGGGCGATGTTGCTGTTGACCATACCTGGATGCGTTCACAAGTTATGGCACCAGTTTCACGTACTAGTAGTACTAGTCAATGTGCACGTGCAATGCACGTTAATTTGGAAATATATTAAGTGCATGCGGACATTAAGTAGGATATTATTTGCTTGTTATTATGTGATTAGCACTATTTTTTGCATGAAATTAACTGCACGCAAAACGTGTTGAGCGCTCGACACTGAAGCAGTCTAGGTCATTGGATGAGAAGGAATACATGTGGCTTGATGATGTTTTACATTTAATTTGATACGGCTCTAGCAGAACATTCAATTGATCAAACCATAGATTTCATTCAGTCTGACTCCGACTTTACATCCATACCACGATCGACCTAAAATAAACGAAAATGATAAACATTTGGATTTTAAGCATGGCAATCCGAACGTTTTTCATGGAAAATTTAGATTAGGCGGCGGCGGCGGGGGCGTCTTGCGGTGGGAAGCGGCTCCTCTGCCATGCTCTGTGTGTCGTCGGATCACTGACCGACGACGACGAGGGCATCTTGCACCGTTGTTGGCGTACTCCTAGACGTTGGCCCTAGCTTCAAGGAAGGCACAATGTTCTGGACTTCGGTCTCCAGGAGAGAGTCAACTGGCGGGAGGAGGCGACTGGCGTTGGTGCAAGGAAGCGGTCGACGGCGGCCATCCATGTCGCTGAGGGCGAACTGGCACCCGCGCGGGGACAGGCGCTGGCAACGGCGCAGCGGACAAATTCGTGTGCACGGGCACCGGCATGGGCCCGCACATTAGTGCATACGCAGCGGTATCATGCGCCGACAGTGCACGGCACCGCACGGGCATCGCAGCGTGTTAGTGCTGCGCAGAAAGCATGCGCTGGTAGGTGCATGGGCACGTGAAAGCCAACGGGGACCTCGTGGAACCCCGTGGCATCAAGATCGGCGACAATGTGCAGCTCCCAGCCCATCAATGCCACGGGGATGGGCGCTGGCGCAGTCGGGGCGATGAGAGCCGAAACGGGAGCAGGGACAGGCGCGGCATCTTCCCGCAAGGCCGGTACAAGCTCATCCCAAAAAAGCCTTATGTTCTTGAGACTCCGGCTGGGTGTCTTCCTCAGTAAACTAGAAGACTAAGGGCAAACCATCGTGATGTGGCATGGCGTACAGTTAGGTCAGCATGGTTGGAGGTAGACGACAATAGAATTGGAGAGGAAGAGAGAACATTGTAGCGATACCAGGTAGTGCGGGGTTGATTTTAAACTGCGGCGCTGGCGACATTAAAAGTGGGAGCTGCTGGGATGAAGGTGGGCGGCGGAGCCTGGTCAAAGGGCTTGCCTCCTGGTGAGCTGCTTGGCAATGTCTCGCCAAGACGCCTCCGGTCAACCGGCGTGGCGATCCGCTCAAGACGCTCTCGTTGACTCACACGCTTTCTCGGATGGCACCTGCCGATGAGAAGCGGGACTCGTGGTGGCACGTAAACGCCCATGGTTTAAATAGTGAAAGCGTTTGCCTTAACGTGACAGGTCTTTGTTCCAAAATACCTTAGCTCTTCATTTGTGCAACTTCTCATAAGCAGCTTGTCTCAAATTGAAGAAAAAAATTACGTAGGAATATTTGTGCCATATCACGTGACCATGCTCAGTTTCATGAATTTCCGGTCACTTTTGGATTTTCTGAAATTTAAAATCCTGGATTCGAAACAATATTATAACCTGCATCATGCAATAAATTTTCAAGCGGTACATCTTTCATGTTGTATTTCTTAAGAAAGAATTTGGTCAAACATTTTGCTTAGTTAGACTTCAGACAAGTTATATATGCAGAGTAAAAGGATAATCCCTCCGTACCAGTGCATTGCCTGATATATTAACTCAAGTACTAGGCACGAACAAACAGGCTCAATTTTGTGCTCATCCTGGTGTAGTACTCCTATTAGTACTAGGCAATGGAGTTGACGGGTGACCTTGGGTAGCGGCGACCGAGGGAATTGAACCGTGCTTGGCATGGTAGGTAACGTTGTCTAGTTACTAAAGCATCCCTCTATTGTTCATCAGTAGTCATTATGGACTGGGGACATGAGGGGAATTTCCTAGGGCTGGAATTCTGGCCACCAGATATTTTGACTCGAAACGCGAAGGCTCGACTAGTTGAGGTTGGCTAATGTGCGTACCACGCATGCCACCAGAAGGACACGAGCCCGGTTTTTTTTTTGTGGATCAACACGAGCCAGGGTCTGGCTGGTACGCCGTTGGGTCCTACCATTCGAGAATACAAAAGGAATCTTTTAAATTGCCAAACGAATCTATGTGTATTACACTGCCCGTATTTTCCTTGCAAATAGTAATCTCAACGTGGTAATTGATTTATGACGAGTTCTTGAATTAGAGTGAGTTTGTGATATAGTGATCTCAACATGGATTTCACATTTCATGGTATCCCTAGTAAGTTTTTCATTGCAAATTCAAATATAAAAGATGAATGGTACGGTGGTGAGAAAACTTTGTATGTATCAAGCATATGACCACATACACACACACGAACACAACGACAATCCAATAAGTATAGTGCATCTATTTTCCCAAACCATGCATCTATGACACGAATTCAAAAATACTCCTTCTGTTCCTAAATGTTTATCTTTTAGAGATGTCAACAAGTGACCACATACGGAACAAAGTGAGTGAATCTACACTCTAAAATATGTCTATATACATCTGTGTGTGGCAGTCCATTTGAAATTTCTAAAAGACTAATATTTAGGAACGAAGGGAGTAAAACGTAAGACATGCATGGTCCTCAATTCAATATTTAAATTGAGCAGGAAACTGAAACATGAATATTAACTCTAGTACTACATACTCCCTCCGGTCCTTTTTACTCCGCATATAAGAATTGTCTGAAGTCAAGCTTCATAAAGTTTGACCATATTTATATGAAAAATTATTAATATCTACAATACTAAATTTATACAATATGAAAACTAAAGTCATGACACATCTAATGTTGTTGATTTTCACATTCTGAATGTTGGTATTTTTCTCTATAAATTTGGTCAAAGTTTACGAGGTTTGACTTCAGACAAACCTTATATGCGAACTAAAAAGGACCGGAGGGAGTACATGCAAATGTTGTGTTTATGCGGAGCTATGTAGATTGTCGAGGGTTAACCCCTCGACTTTAGATAAAATTGTGAAGCTCTGTTTTGGATTGTTTAGATTATATTTGTCCCCACCCTCCCAATCACCGATTGGTTGTGCATCCCCCTCCTCCCTGGGAGAATATCATGTGCCCCCACACCTTAGATGCTATATGATGATACGAGTTGCTTGGAGCTTGTAGATCTGAGATATAGCAGCTCACGAGATGTCTTAATATTTTTACAGGAAACGTTAATTAGTTTGGGAATTGCACACAATTTGTACAAAAACTACTCAGATGCCCTTGGATCCCATATCCAACGACCTCGAAGCTCGTATCACCGTAGCATCTAAGATGAAGGAGGACCTCATATTCTCCTATATGTAAAAATATCATGTGCTACCACACATTAGATGCGTTGGTCATACAAGCCCTTAGGAGCCGTTGGATTTGTGATCCAACAACTCCTCGGTGGTTTGAATGTTCTTTCGCAGAAAAGCCCCCAAAGAGTTCGGCCACACAGAGACTACTCAGATGCCATTGGATCTCCCTCGAAGCTCATATCGCCGTAGCATCCAAGCTGCGAGAGCACCTGATGTTTTCTGGCATGGGAGAATATGAGGTGCTCCCGCACTGTAGATTCTATGGTGATACGAGTTCACGGAGAATGTTTTTGCAATATACGCCTGAGAGAGTTTGGGAATTGCATAGAAAGTACAAGTACTACACATGTGGCATCTGATCACAGATCATACGACCTAGATGCTCGTATCACCATAGCGGCTAATTAAGCTACTGGGAGCACCTAATATGAGCAACGGGGAGCCGTTGGATCCAAGATGCAACGGCACACACGAGGCCCGAATGTTTTATTTGCAAAACACACCCTTGGAGAGTTTGGAAATTGCGCATAATTACAAAGACTACTCCCAAGCCATTGGATCTTAGTTCCAACAATGTAAAAAATCGTATCACCATAGCATCTAAGCTGCGGGGTGGATGTGGTGTTCTATGTCACTGTCATATTTGTTCGTAAACTTGCAAAATACCTGTAACTCATGCCGTTACTTGTCTAACCGTGCAAAGTGTTTGCTAAAAAAAGCATCCTACACTGAAATATCAAAATAACACACGGGGGTCCCACTTTTCATTGATCAAATGTGGACCTAAAACTAACAAATATGAAAGACGAGATTCGAACTGGCAACCTGGACTACAAAGCATAAGTCGATAGCCTAAAACAACAACGGTTGTTGGCTTTGTCCCATAACTTGATTTTATACAGTATTACGTTGAGTAGAGTAGAGGGAGTGCCTCGTCAACACGTGCATGACCGTTGACTCACTTACTGGTGGGTCCTAGGTCTGCGATCTCTCTCTCCTCTCCATCGTCTAACCTTTAGAACATGGTTAATAATATAGCCCGTTGCTGGCTATAACATCTCGCCATGTCGTCTATAGTAAATATAATAGCCAACACGTATAGTAGTGGGCTACAAGGAAGTACTACTTTTCTATCATATTGCCCACCATATAGTCTCACATAGCTTCTTGGAGCACGTGCTACAGCCGGCTGTAAGTCTACAGCCCGCTGACCGGGCCAAACTCTATCTGGATGTTCATTCCAGACGGGTCAGCAAGAACGGGCGCTTACTGACAGTGCTGGATCCTCGATCTTCCTTGCATGCAAGTACCTCTTTGGATGCACTGACGCCATGGTTGTAGAACTTGCTGCCATGGAGGAGGGCCTGGCCCTTGCCCTCCAGTGGTCACCACTTCCGGTGTCCGTGGAGACGGACTGTGCTAAAGTTGTTCTGCTAGGGGAATCCTCCCTCCCCAACATGTCGCGCTATACGTCGTGTGTCCAGAATATTCGTGAACTTCTTCAGGAAAGAGATGTCTCGATCGTCAAAATCAGCCATGAAGCCAACTATGTGAGCCATGGCTTAGCATAGCTAGGTAGAGAGCAGGTGAAAACTGCAGTTTGGCTAAGAAATTTCCCTTAGGAAATTGCCAAAGCTATGAACACCGATTGTATCTCTATTGCTAGCTAATATATTCACTCTTTCCTCACAAAAAAAAGTCTACAACCCGCTTCTCTTATCTCTCCTCTTCTCTCTCTTCCAAGTCAGCAAAGATATGGTATTTAAATCCTTACAACCCGCTTATGTCACCTTATTATACTTGCTCTTAGACGCACGAGCACACAGAAGAGCGGCGCTAGCTTATCGTGGTGTTATTATAACTAGAAAAAAGCTTGGAAAAATAGAAGAATCGCCTAGAACAAGAGACATTGCGGCTGGTCGAGACGGAGCTAACCACACCTATCCTCCGTGCCACGTTAGCATGATGAAGCTGTGTGGCTAGTGGAGTGTTTTCGACCGACTGGCTGGGTCCCAAGGTCGAACCATAGGTAGTATGTCTAATACAGTATACTTTTACACGCACATTTTTCCTCCGCGCCGAGCTGTGGAACACCCTACCGCGTGATTTCAGGGTCCTCCCGGGTGGTGCACGCATATATTCTTCCTTGCCGAGACGTGGGACGCCCTACCGCACGTTTTCTAGGTCCTCCTCGGTCGTAGCGCCGAAGCAAGTAAATGAGTCATCAAATCACGAAAGACCACCTTTCTCGCCGAGTATATCAATGAAGCACGGTGGCTAGCTAGTTGGGCTAGTGCGGCCGATTAGCTAGGCTGCTGCCACATTTGTTTTTTCACCCCTTTTTTATGTCCTTACCGGCAGATAAATTTAAATATCCACCGTGGCGTTGCTCTTGTGTTTGGGTGCGGCAGGCGCGGCAGGATTTTTAATTTTTTGATTGACGGGAGCAGGCGCGACAGGATTTTTTATTTTTTGATTCACGGGAGCAGGAGGGGCAGCAATTAGTCACGATGACTCCGCATGTAAAACCCACTACTCCCTGATGTGAAAAGTCGTCGACTGGTGTTTTCCCATGGTGAAAACCAAAAGATTCATCCTGCTCCTTGGCTGGCTCCCTCCGCCTTCCCGTAGATTGCATTGCCTTTCAGCCGTTTCGCCCCCTTTGCTTCCTCTCCCCATTTCTTCTACCTGGTGCCATGGCGGCGCAGCAGATCATGGAGTCTGAGGTGAGGTGCCTGACACAGGAGCTCCAGGCCAAGGATGCGGAGCTCAGGGCCAAGGACGTGGAGATCCGTGAGCTCAAGGAGGAGAGGAGTGCCATGCTCCTCCATTATGTGCGGGAGTTCACGGAGCTTCAAAAGCGGCAGGCGTCCACCATAAAGATGCTCGAGGCGTCGGCGGCGTTCTGCGAAAGAGGAGATACAATAGGCCGTCGGGGAGCGGCTGAAACACGGCGGGCCGATCGTGGCGAGTCGGGATCCTCGGCCACTTGGTGGACCAAGTTGCCACGATGCGTGTTCGCGGCTGCGCAATGCCTACCGTCGTGCCAGCGCGACCATGCCAGCCGTCGGGCTAAACCTGTTCGACCACCCCGTCGACTTCAACGAACTGTGACATCCTGATCTGGTCTCCTTCTTCACCTATATCTCCGAGGAGCTGAGCTGTCTCCGTGCAATGGTGGGGGGGGGAGATGGACAAGGAGGGGTTGTGGGCTGTTGTTGCCGTTGCCGGGCGAATCCTCTCAAGGCTCCGTCATCGGAATCCATTCGTGCCATTGAATGCCGTCTTTGACGAGCTGGCTCCCGTCGACCAGGAGCGGGCTCTGCGGGCGGATGTAGTCTGCATCACCAACGTCGTGCGCCTCGAGAAGCAGAGAGACTTCGGTGGTGTTTAGGCGTCCTCTGCATGGGGATGTCCATGTGTTGGCGCAACATGACTGGTATTCGACAATTTAAACCTACGAGGGGTATTCGACAAGGAGATCCAATCACCCCTTATCTTTTCTTGATTGCAACGGAGGGCCTCTCGTGCCTACTAAAATCCATTACTCAGTCGGCAAGATTTGTGGGTGTTCAGGTGGCGCCGACAGCACCGGTTGTTAACCACTTGCTCTTCGCCGACGATAGCCTGCTGCTTTCCAAGGCAAGTACAGAAGGGCCAATTGTGGTTTCAAACTTGGTGAACACCTATTGTAATGCATCTGGTCAAAGGGTGAACAATGATAAATCTTCTATATTTTTTCAGTAAGGCTTGTCCGCAGGCAGTCAGAGATAATATAAAAGACACGCTCTCCAAGTTCATGATGAAAAGTTGAATGACGGGTACCTTGGATTGCCTACTGATGTCGGTCACTCGAGGAATGGCACGTTCAAATACTTGAGGGATAGGGTTTGGGAAAAGATCAAAGGATGGATGGAGAAATTACTTTCATATGAAGGGCAAGAAGTACTAATAAAAGGCGGTGGCTCAAGCAATCCATGTATATTCGATGTCATGTTTCAGGCTGCCAAAAGGCATTTGTGAGAGTGTCACATCTTTGATCCAGCAGTTCTGGTGGGGAAGCAAGAGGGGGAAGAGGAAGCCATGTTGGATATAATGGGATGTATGCACCAAACCCAAGTACTTGGGAGGTCTCGGTTTTCGGGATATCGAGCTATTTAATTTGTCGCTCTTGGCAATGCAAGCGTGGCGGTTACTTCAAGTCCCAATGACATTAAGTGCCAGAGTTTTGAAAGCCAAATATTTCCCAAACGTCACTCTGCTAGAAGCTGAACTTGGACAGAACCCCTCGCAAATTTGGAGGGCGGTTATAGATGGAAGGGATGCTTTCTCAGGGGGTCTAATTAGGATAATTGGGATAGGAGAAGAAACAAACATATGGGATCAAAATTGGATCCCAAGGTTTGGAATGATGAGACCAATTGTGTCGCTGGTAAATGACAAACCCCATTTTATACGTCTGTTGTGTGGCGGGAAGATAAGGTGCGGACAGTGTTTCTGCCTTTTGATGCTGATATTATTCTTAGAATACCGCTTTGCACCAGGAGAGTTTCAGATTATTGGGCGTGGGGAGAGGACAAAAAAGGTGTATTTTCAGTAGCTTCGGTTTATAGATTTTTAATGAGGACAAAGCTACAACGAGAGGCACTCCTAGAGCAGACAGGAGGCCAATCGGAAGTGAGGGAAGAGGGGAAGTCGTGGACGTCTTTCTGGAGTTTGAAAGTGCCCTCAAAACTGAATATCTTCTTATGGAGGTTATGCCATGAGTCTCTACGTACGTCAAATATTTTACATCATCGTAATATGTCCACAACACGGATTTGCGCCCTATGCTCTTCATAAGATTCATGGAAACATGGCCTCATAGACTGTCCCATGGCAAGAAGTGTGTGGTCTTTGTCTTCTGAAGATACAGCGGAATGCATGCATAATAATCTGAGATGAACGCAAAAAACTGGATTTTCACGATGTATGATAGACTGGAGCATGATGATTTCACCCGTATGGTGGTGACATTGTGGCCGATCTGGCAAGCAAGAAGTAATGTGATCCACGAAGACATTTTTCAAACTCCTTTTGCCACACATTCTTTCTTCAATTATTTTCTGAAGGATCTTGAGATCTTTGAGAAGAAAGCCCCGGCGAAGATCAAGGTCCCTATTGCAAGGCCATTGGTGTGGCTGCCCCCACCGGAAGGATTGGCCAAAATAAATGTTGATGCAGCAGTAGGAAGAGAGGTGGAGCATGGAGCAGTAGCGGTGGTTTGTAGAGATCAAGGTGGCAAATTTTTGGGAGCCTCAGCGATCAATTTCAGATTTATCTCAGATCCGACAACGCTGGAAGCTCTAGCTGTATGTGAAGGACAAGCAATTGCAGAAGATCTCTATTTCAATCTAATTCAGGTCGCGTCAGATAGCAAGACAGTGGTGAACGATATCAAGCAAAATTCAGCGGCTGAGCATGGTGCATAGTACATGAAATAATAGATCGCTCACGGGGTTTTTCGGTATGTAATATCGTTCACGAGTCTAGGAGCTTGAATTTTGAGGCTCACAATCTTGCTAAGGACGTTTTAACTCTTGGGTTTGGTAAGCATGTATGGTTAGGGCAACCAGGGGAGCTGCTATTCTTACCTGTAAACATTTTGGAGATTTGAATAAAGCTTGGCGAGAGTGTCTCAAAAAAACCTATCATCCCCTCACTTCGCACCTTTTCTTCCACCTCGATCTCTCTCTCTCTCTCTCATAGTAACTCTCGGGAGAGAGCACACACATGGCCACTATGGCTACCACGACTCCGGCACCCCTCCTATAAAGCCCCAAGCCCGCGCCCTAGGATTTCCTCTCCCCATTCCCCTCTCTCCACGCCACCGCTGCTCCACGTAAGGGTAGCCCACACCAATAGCCGACGCCATGTTCGAGTCAAGTTTGAGCTCGTGCTCGGCTTGATCCTTCCAGTGGCCACCCTTGAGGGAGTCCTGGACTAAGGGGTCCTCGGGCGTCCGGCCTGTTATCCATGGGCCGGACTGATGGGCTGTGAAGATACGAAGACCGCACCCGTGTCCGGATGGGATTCTCCTTGGCATGGAAGGCAAGCTTGGCGACCAAATATGTAGATTCCTTTCTTTGTAACCAACCTTGTGTAACCCTAGATCCTCCTGGTGTCTATATAAACCAGAGGGGGGAGAGACATTACCATAATCATACATGCTAGGCTTTTAGGGTTTAGCCATTACGATCTCGTGGTAGATCAACTCTTGTAATCCTTATATTCATGAAGATCAATCAAGCAGGAAGTAGGGTATTACCTCCATCGAGAGGGCCCGAACCTGGGTAAACATCCTGTCCCTTGTCTCCTGTTACCATTAGCCTTAGACGCACAGTTCGGGACCCCCTACCCGAGATTCGCCGGTTTTGACACCGACATTGGTGCTTTCATTGAGAGTTCCACTGTGCCGTCCCCAAAAGGTTTGATGCCCCTTCAATCGTCCAAGGAGAAACCTTCCTCCCCGGACAGATCTTCATGTTCTGCAGCTGTGCACCGCGGGCCAACTCGTTTGGCCATCTGGAGCAGATCGATAGCTACGCCCCTGGACATCAGGTCAGATTCGGAAGCTTGAACTACGTCGCGGACATCCGTGGAGACTTGATCTTCGACGGATTTCAGACCGCGGCGACCGCCCCTTGTCGCCCCGATGAACATGACTTAGATCTGTCATCGTACCGCATCCAGGAGATGGCTTCCGCAACTGCTTTGGCTTTAGATCCAGAGCAGACCGCACCCTCCGAGGACGGGAGGCTCAACCCCGCCACGGAGGTCACAGATTCCGCGATGTTGGAGCCGCACATAGTCTTAACATCACCCGATATCTGTGTCACCGGAATTCCGGACTCGTCTCCGGCTATAAGTTCTGAACCATGTGAGTTCGCGGACACCGAACTTGATCGATTACCGATCTTCGAATTCAGCACCATAGACATTTTCCAGCATTCGCCCTTGGGCGATGTGCTAAATTCATTAAGAAATCTGTCCTTGGCTGGGGACTCACAGCCGAATTATGTCCGGCTTGAACTGGAGGCTGATGATGGGGGAGAATTTTGCTTCCCACCCACCACCCACTTCATAGCCACTGTCGAAGACCTAACCGACACGCTTGACTATGACTCCGAAGACATCGACGGTATGGACGATGATGCCGGAGAAGAGGAGGCCCAAAACCCGCCATTCATGGGACGATGGACGGCCACTTCCTCATATGACGTATACATGGTGGATACACCAAAAGATAATAGCGGCGACGACAAGGAAAACCCAGAGAAGAGTGACCCTCCTAAGACACAACCAAAGCACCGGCGTCAGCGGCGTCTCTCTAAATCACGCCGCAGCAGAGACAACAACACTAACACAGGAGACAACAACACTCCGGATGGTGCCGAAGACATAGAAGAACCCGATGAACAAACTGCCGAACAAGACAATCAGGAAGATGGGCAAGTCAGCCCTGACGAACAGGCCATAGAAGAAGACTCGGAGGACGACAGTTATCATCCGCCCTCCGAGGAGGAGGTGAGCCTCGACAACGAAGACTTCATCGTGCCTCAGGAACCTCTCGAGTAGGAGCGCTTTAAGCTTCAGCTAATAGCCACTACGAGGAGCCTGAAAAAGAAGCAGCAGCAGCTTCAAGCTGATCAAGACCTGCTCAACGACAGATGGGACGATGTCCTAGCAGCCGAGGAATATGGCCTTAAACGCCCAGCTAAAAGTTACCCAAAGCGCAAATTGCTACCTCAGTTCGATGACGGCGCCGAGCCGCATTTGACATCACGCAATGTGGTCGATCGGCCACCCAGCGGTCGGGATAAAACGGCAACTTCGAGCGAAAACCGGTATCCCACCTCGCCGTAAAGCGCGAGATAAGATAGCTCGGGGCTATTCATATGACCTTCCTCAAGACCTGGACAGTAGAGCAGGACATACAAGATCGATCTACGGATCACGAGGACGTGCCTTGACAAGCGAGGACGACTATCTATTCGGACGTGACAAACCTAGTCACGCCCGGGCGAAAACATGAGCGGACTCCATCGAGACTCGTCGCGATGCGGCCCAATATAGAGGTGCCACACACCCTCTTTGCTTCACTGATGAAGTAATGGATCATGAATTCCTAGAAGGGTTCAAACCCGTAAACATCGAATCATATGATGGAACAACCGATCCCGTGGTATGGATCGAGGATTTCATTCTCCACATCCACATGGCCCGCGGGGATGATCTTCACGCCATCAAATACCTCCCACTAAAATTCAAAGGACCAGCTCGGCACTGGCTAAACAGTCTGCCTGAAAATACCATTGACAGCTGGGAGGACTTGGAAGAAGCTTTCCTTGACAACTTCCATGGTACTTATGTCCGGCCACCAGACGCCGATGACTTAAGTCACATAGTCCAGCAACCTGGAGAGTCAGCCAGGAAATTCTGGACTAGGTTCCTAACTAAAAAGAACCAGATCGTCGACTGTCCGGATGCCGAAGCCCTAGCGGCCTTTAAACATAGCATCCGTGACGAATGGCTCGCTCGCCACCTCGGCCAGGAAAAGCCAAAATCCATGGTAGCCCTCACGGCACTCATGACCCGCTTCTGTGCGGGAGAGGATAGTTGGCTGGTCCGTAGCAAAAATACAGCAAGTGACACGGGCACCTCCGAGGATAAAAATAGCAATGGCAAGCTCCGACGCAGCAGACACAAACGCCGAAGTAATGGTGACAACACCGATGACCACGACGATCGATGCGGATTCGGTGGTTCCAAGTCCGGTCGTGGAAGAAGCCATATAAAAGAAACAATCAGGGACCATCAAGCTTGGATCGCATACTCGATCGTCCATGCCAAATCCATGGCACCTCTGATAAACCAGCCAATCATACCAACATAGATTGCTGGGTTTTTAAACAGGCTGGCAAGTTAAATGCCAAGAACAAAGAAAAGGGATCGCAAAGCGAGGACAATGACGAGGAGCCCCGGCGACCGAACACAGGGGGACAAACGAAGTTTCCCCCCTGGTCAAATCAGTGAACATGATATATGCTACACACATCCCCAAGAGGGAGCGCAAGCGCGCGCTCAGGGACGTCTATGCGATAGAGCCAGTCGCCCCAAAATTTAATCCATGGTCATCGTGCCCGATCACTTTTGATCGACGGGACCATCCAACCAGTATCCGTCATGGCGGTTCAGCCGCATTGGTCCTTGACCCAATAATTACCGGATTCCACCTAACGCGAGTCCTTATGGACGGCGGCAACAGCCTGAACCTGCTCTATCAGGATACAGCGCGCAAAATGGGCATTAACCCATCACGGATCAAGCCCACAAAGACCACCTTTAAAGGAGTCATACCAGGTGTAGAGGCTCGCTGTACGGGTTCAATTATGCTAGAGGTTGTCTTCGGATCCCCAGACAACTTCAGAAGTGATGAGTTAATCTTTGACATCGTCCCTTTTCGCAGCGGCTATCACGCACTGCTCGGACGAACCGCATTTGCTCGATCCAATGCGGTGCCTCATTATGCCTACCTCAAGCTCAAGATGCCCGGTCCATGCGGCGTCATAACAGTTAATGGAAACACGGAACGCTCCCTCCATATAGAAGAGCACACCGCTGCCTTAGCAGCAGAAGTACAGAGCGGCCTTCTTAAGCAGAACCTTAATTCGGCGGCCAAGCTCCCGGACACTATCAAGAGAGTCCGGACCATCCTGCAGCATGACAGCTCGGCTCGTCAGGAGCTTGATTAGCAATTCGGCCTCCGTCCCAGTCCCGATCAGGTGGCGGCACTAGTACCGCGCATACATAACTACGCACTCAAAATACCATGGGCATAGACGGAGGCATAACTAACCGGTGACCCACAATACGGCTCGACCGCTCCCGGACACATATACTTTAATTGTTTCCTTTTTTCAGGTTTCTTTTCCGCAGACCTTCCCTGATGGCTAGATCACCGGTCCTCTCGAAGGACAAATACGCCAAGATGGCAAGAAGCACAAACGTATTGGGGAATTTCAAGGTGGTTCCGTTAACAATCACTCTACTTGTTTTCAGGACCCACACGCAGCTCTTCCTTGGTTTTTGGCATGTTAAATAGTATGTTGCTTAACACACTATTTGTATCAATGTGCTTTGACGTATTAAAAAAATTGCAATGAAAACAGTTCGCGGCCCAAATTCTGCGGCCCTAGCTCATTACCTTTGCTCCTTTTCTGTTTTCCTTTATTCTTTGTTAATAAGCCTTATCAGATAGCACCCGTACCAGAGTGTACATTTGCCAGGGGCTTTATAGCGCCCCGCAACACGACAATAAAGCCCGAACACTTTCTACAGTAGAGTTCGGCACCCTGAATTTAGCATTATATGCATGGGCTCCGAATCATGTCTTTGGTCAATAGTTGGGTTGCCCGGTTCATGTGCTTACTACCTTACGTTCCGCTATGTCGGCTAGGGTAGTAAAGGGGGAACTACTGCGATTGTGCCCTGGTTCATCCGGATGAGCACCTCAGTAGAGAAAGCTGAAAACTGACTGTCATGATGCGGCGAGAGCCGGTCAGCTCTTCGGAGGTTTCAAATCGCTAGAGGTTTTTTCTGCATTACGCGATGAATCGGTTTTTATCCGATCAGGTGTTTACAGAATCCCCCAGTTCAGACTTCCGAATACCAGGGGCTGTGCCTAAAACTTTATTATCGAACTCCTATGGCTAAGTGAGGGTGAGAAAGCATTATAGTCCAATTGCCTTGTTCGTTGCGCTAAACACCTCCTTCAAGGACCAAATAATTGGATCAAGAGTGTTTAGATTCCATCCCGAACACCCCCGTATTCCCTACGTGGGGGCTGAAGCCGACGACTGGCCAACTCTCAGATTTAATAAAAACGGCCGCACAGGAGGTAAAAATCTAACACAAAGCATTATATTACATAAATTGTCTTTGTTTTCATAATACAAGGCGAGACAAAATATGAATGTATTCATTCAAATATCACGTCTTCCGCACACTGCTCCGCAACAATGCGGGACCCCTCCAGGACGTCTCCAAAATATCGCTCGGGTGTGCGGTGCTCCTTGCCCTCGGGCGGCCCTTCGTTCGCTAGCTTGAAGGCATCCATTTTCGCCCACCACACCTTGACATAAGAGAAGGCCAGGCGCGCGCCCTCGATGCAGAAGGATCGCTTGACTGCGTCCAGCCGAGGACAGGCATCCACCAGCCGCTTCACGAGGCCAAAGTAACTGCTGGGTATAGCTTCGGCTGGCCACAGCCGGATTATTAAATCCTTCATGGCCAGTTCGGCCACCCTGTGCAGCTCGACCAGCTGTTTGAGCTAATCGTTGAAGGGCACCGGATGCTCTGGCACAAGATATTGCGATTAGAACAACTTCTCCGTAGAGATCCCTTCTTCGGCTCGGAAGAACTCCGCAGCGTCGGACACACTACGTGGCAGATCAGCAAAAGCCCATGGATAACTCCGAATCTGGGTTAGTAAAAGATACTTCCTCTTCACATACTTGCTTTGCATACTAAATGCCTTACCCGCCGCGATCGTCCTGGCCTCCAGGATCTCCTGGAGGGTGCCCTGGGCCTCACTCTGGGCCGTCTCCGCACTCTGACGAGCCTTGGCGAGTTCGGTCTCTTGAGCCGATGCATCGCGCTCCAAGGTCTCGCACTTCCTCACCGCATCCTGGAGCCCCTGTTGGACCTCGTTGACCCGGGCCTTGAGCTTCTTACGGGCGACTTCTCCTTGACAGCCTTCCCATCGGCTTCTGCCAGGGCCTTTCTCAGAGCCTCGACCTCGGTCGTCGCTTCTATACATATCATGACACTTCGGTCAATGCATATCATTTTACCTTTTTTCTAACATATAACAGGTTATTACATACCTTGTTTTTCCTGGAGCTGCCTCCTCACCTGGCCGAGCTCCTCCTCGGCTGCTCCATCTACGCTTCACTCCGTGACTTGGAAGATATCGTAGGCTGCGGCCAACAGCGACGCCTGTGTATTCATTTTAGACAAATTTAGTTAGTTTCCCGCAATAAGGGATTGATCCTCTGTCTGGCTTTTTCTTTCTGAACACCAGACAGTGTCTCAGGGGCTACTGTCTATATTGGGATTTTCTCTTTTTGCGTCGCTTGCCTCAAAACACCGCCGCCAGGTTGTCTGCAGCTTGATTAGTCCGCTCTTGGTGGACTGAACCCATTCAATTACCGTGCCCATAAGAACACGGTGCTCATCCACAATGGAAGCGCCTCGCAGCGCTTCCAGCAGATTATCCGGTGCCCCTGGTTGGACAGGGGTCACCGGCGGAATAGGCATACCCCCTTCTTTCTAAGGAGGTTGCGTGCCAAACTCCGGAGTCGTATTGGTCTCCGGAATCGAATCAGGCTGAGGGCCAAACTGAATACGGCCATCATCGCCAGTCTCCATGGGGTCCGGCTCCCCCTGGTGTCCGGCGACGGAGCTTCGCCTCCTGGCGCCTCCTAAGCCTCTCCCCGGCCTGGGAAAGTCCTTCGGGACAACACCTCTGCGTCGTCCTTGGCCCTGGGGGAGTGAGCGGTCGGCGGTGACTCACTGGCCATCGCCTTTGAATCCAATGAGGCTCGTGACGAGGATCGCTGGGAGCTGTCGTGCGCCAGACTGCAATAGCTTAACTATTCATGTCAATACAACAAAGAGGAGAGGCCAGATTTATGGGCATATATAAGTCCTAGCACTTAAGATGTAGCTCGAGGTTTAGTGCAGGAGCGTCGCCACGGAGTGGTGTCAATGTCCCTTCCCTTTCTTGGACGTCTCCGCCTCCAGGTTCGTGGAGGCCGCCCTCTTCTTCTTTCCCTCAGCAGGGGGAGGGTTGTTCTCCTGCTCCTCCTCCTCCTCGTCATCCTCGGCGGCGGAGGAAAGGGTCACTTCGTCTTCGGACGTCACATCCGAAGCACCCTTGCAATGGGGGCCACCTTTGGTCCCATTGGCCTTCTTTTCCGGCGGCCTATTGGGCACCGGAACCAGCATCTTCGCCAGGAGCGGGATGACTGGCTCTTCGGGCAGCGGAGCCGAACTATGGATCCGCTCCGCTCTCTCCGTCCACGCCTGGAAAAACAAAAAATACAACAAAGGGTAGGTATCCTCCCTGAACAAATAAGTAGAAGGTACGCCTTAAAGAACTTACCTCATTGGCGGGATAGGTGTGATCGTGCCCACGGTCCAAATCTATGACCGGCGGCTTTTCGTTGCCCTTGAAGAGCAACTTCCAGGCACCTTCGTGAATAGTTCCGTAGAGCCCTCCCAGGGTCTGGTGCTTCTCCGGATCGAATTCCCATAGAGGGAAGCTTCGGCGTTGCCAGGGGACAATCCGGCGAACCAGCATCACCTGGATTACGTCGACAAGCTTGATGTTTTTATCCACCATGCCGTGAATGCGCGTTTGCAGCGCTATCATCTCGTCTGACGCAGACCAGTTGGGGCCCTTCTCCGTCCAGGAGGTGAGCCGCATTGGAGCTCCGGCCTTAAACTCAGGAGCCGCAGCCCAAGTGGCGCCGCGTGGCTCTGTGATGTAGAACCACTACTTCTGCCACTCCTTGACAGTCTCCACGAAAGTGCCTGTGGGCCAAGTGACGTTGGGAATCTTGCTCACCATGGCGCCTCCGCACTCCGCGTGTTGACCATCCACCACCTTTGGTTTCACATTGAAGACCTTTAGCCATACGCCGAAGTGGGGATGGATGCGGAGGAAGGCCTCGCACACGACAATGAATGCCGAGATGTTGAGGAACGAGTTTGGGCCTAGATCATGGAAATCTAGCCTGTAATAGTACATCAGTCCGCGGACAAAAGGGTGAAGTGGAAACCTCAATCCGCGGACAAAGTGAGGGAGGAAAACTACCCTCTCGGTAGGCTTCGGGGTGGGGATGACTTGCCCCTTGGTGGGCAGACGGTGGTTGATTCCTTTCGCCAGGTACCCCGCCGCCCGGAGCTAGGTGATGTCCTTCTCCTTGACGGAGGAGACCATCCACTTGCCTTGGCCTCCGGATCCGGACATGATTGAGTGCTTCCTGGGGATGGAGAAGATGGGAACTTGGTCGCTAGAGCTCGAGAATGGAAGGACAGAGAGGAAGAGAAGGCGTGGGTGAAGGAGGGGAATCCTTATCTCCTTATAAAGGCCGAGAATATTGAACGCCTCCCCACTTGCCTTAAAACTCGCCCATTCCCAAGGTTTGTGTAAACAACACGGTTGGGTTATTCACGCCCGTATTGATGAGAATCCCGCAATAAGGGGACACGATCTCTGCTTTGACAAGACGTGCCAATGGCAACCGCGTCTCGAAACATGGAGCAGCAGACGAAAAATGGTTCGAAATTATGACCGGGCAGACGTGATGTCATGTTACAAAATGTTGTCAGCGGATTGGACTCGTGGAATGTTATATTCTCTCTGCGGTTGTGTGTGGTGTGTATGTTACAGGTCTGGACACGTTCAATACGACCGAAGACTATCTTGGAATTCGGGAAGGAGGAACCCGCCTTGCAATGCCGAAGACATATCTACGCCACGGATACCTTGTCATTGAAGCCGAGTTCAGGGGCTCTTGAGGGAGTCTGGACTAGGGGTCCTCAAGCGCCGGCACTGTTAGCCATGGGCGGTGATGGGCTGTGAAGATACGAAGACCAAGACCGCACCTGTTCGGATGGGATTCTCCTTGGCGTGGAAGGCAAGCTTGGCGACCAAATATGTAGATTCCTTTCTTTGTAACCAACCTTGTGTAACCCTAGATCCTCCCGGTGTCTATATAAATCGGAGGACTTAGTCCGGAGGGGGGAGAGACATTACCATAGTCATACAAGCTAGGCTTTTAGGGTTTAGCCATTACGATCTCGTGGTAGATCAACTCTTGTAATCCTTATATTCATCAAGATCAATCAAGCAGGAAGTAGGGTATTACCTCCATCAAGAGGGACCGAACCTGGGTAAACGTCATGTCCCTTGTCTCCTGTTACCATCAACCTTAGACGCACAGTTCGGGACCCCCTACCCGAGATCCGCCGGTTTTGACACCGACAACCCTCCTCTTCCAGGAGCGTCAAGATCGTCATCTTCGTCTTCCTCACCTCGTCCAGGAGATTCGCCAAGTCCCTCTACTTCCGCTGCGTCCTCTACTTCTAGCCGGGAGCCAACGCCGTGAGGGTCTTCTTCCCCGACGTCGGCCACTTCCTGTCTTCGGTGCCATCCGGTCGTCTCCGACCACCTCTCGGCAATCCAAGCACGCCCGCATGTTTGAGATGAGCACCCAATTCCTCCCCATGCCTTGTCTTCTCGATTGCGTCTTGTCCCTCCTGATTCCTTCCCAGCCGAGCGCGTCATCGCGCGTCATTGTCGCTGGAGCTTCTCCGGTGCCATCCTGCCCGTTTCCTTGCATCGCTAGGCTTAGGCTCCTCTGTAGGTGCATTTTCTTCCAGCTAGTAACCGTTTCACCCCGCCGTTGGCCGTGTTGGGTTGGTCTCCGCCGCCTCTGTCCTCCCGACACCGGCAATGTCTCTGTCGTCATTTCATGTCATGAGTGGCACGCGGGAGTGCAGGTTTGTCCTGTGCATCGATCGCGCCCCTCCACTGTAGCTTTTGGTCGCCGGAGTTTACTCCGATGAGCTCACCCGCTAACCTGCTTGCACGTGCCGACATGCTCCTCTGCTCTCTCTCTCTCTCTCTCTCTCTCTCTCTCTCTGATTCATTCTTGCACACATGCTTGCTGGTTTCGTTGCTCGTGCCGGCCCTTGCTGCACCTTCACTACACACCTCCATGCACACGCATCTGCACACGCGCACGCCCACGCTCGCAGCGCACCTCGCTTCTCTCCCCATGGCCGCCAAGCTGCTGCTGCCATCCGCCTTGCCATGCCATGCCCGAGATGAGCACGAGCTCGTGCTCCAGCCTCTGTACGCATGTGTCGCACAGGGCATCTACCTCCCTATCCCGCACACCCGACGCTGCCTCCTGGGCCCCACTATTTCACCATTGCCGGCCGGTGCCGTCGGTGTCTTCTCTGTTGCAGAGGAGAAAAAACCCCGTCTGCCGTGGGGCTAGATCAAAAGGAGCCGTGCCCCATCGTGTCAACAGTAGCAGCAACGCAGTGTATCGGGCTACATAGTTCTCCTTGGGAGACCCGGGTTCTTATCCCATCGGGAACATATTTAGAACCCCATCTTTTTTCCTCTGTGTCCTCTATGACATGGGACCCCACTTGTCATCCTCTCTGTCCACACACACCCATCTCCACAACCACACTCCTGCCACCTCAGCACCCGGGCACCCTCGTCATTCACAGTGGCTGGCCCGTGTCCCCTACTGTTTCCTTTTTGTTTTTGCATATTCACATAAATGCCATGGGACCCCACTCGTCATCCTCTGTGTCCACATACACCCCTCTCCACACCCACACTCCTGCCACCTTAGCACCGGGGCCCCCTCGTCATTCACAGTGGCTGGCCCGTGTCCCCTACTGCTTCCTTTTTGTTTTTGCATATTCACAAAAATGCCCTATGTTGTATTGTTAATAACTTGATATGCATGCATCCAAATTAAACAAACTATATATGTAAAATGCTTAGAATTTTGTATAGTGGGACCCCACTCGTCATCCTCTCTGTCCACACACACCCCTCTGCACACCCACACTCCTGCCACCTCAGCACCCAGGCCCCCTCGTCATTCACAGCGGCTGGCCTGTGTCCCCTACTGTTTCCTTTTTGTTTTTGCATATTCACAGAATGCCCCTATTTTGTATTGTTAATAACTAGATATGCATGGATCCAAATTAAACAAATTATATATATATATATAATGCTTAGAATTTTGTATAGTTTCACAATATGCAACTTTCATCCATGTTAAAAATGTTGTTTGCATTTAATTTGCACCAATGCCATGCTAAAATGGTTTATTTCATAACTAAATAACCGTAGTTCCGAATTAAATAAACTACATATGTAAATTGTCTAGAAAAAGGCATAGATTAACATGGTGCATTTGATTTGCATGTTTAACAACTCTAAAATATGATTTTAGGCAGAACAATATTGAAATTGAAAATGACATATGGGGAGTTTCGGGAATTGTTATTTGTGTTTCCGGCCTCATTTAAACTTGCTTAAATAGGTAGTTTGCATATGCTTCATATTTTGCCATGAGTAACAACATTTAATCTTGCCATGCATCATACTTGGTTGTGCATCATGTCATGTTACACTTGTTTGTTTACTATGTTGTTTGCTTCTTTCCGGTTGTGCTTCTTCTCGATATAGTTCTCGGTTTCGTTGCAATTGTGAGGATTCGTTCGACTACAATGGTTCGTCTACTTCATGGACTTGATCTTCTTCGAGTGGGATTTCAGGCAAGATGACCATTACCCTGGATACCACTACTATCTTTGCTTTGCTAGATGTCTCAATGATATCGCTATGTCGCGCTACCTACCACTTGTTTGTCAAGCCTCCCAAATTGCCATGATAAGCCTCTAACCTTTTCCACCATCCCAGCGAATCGTTGTTTGGCTATGTTACTGCTTTGCCCAGCCCCTCTTATAGCGTTGCTAGTTGCAGGTTGTTCCATGTTGGGACATGGATATCATGGGATATCAGAATATCTCTTATCTAATTAATGCATCTATATACTTGGTAAAGGGTGGAAGGCTTGGCCTTTTGCTTGGTATTTTGTTCCACTCTTGCCACCCTAGTTTCCGTCATACCGGTGTTATGTTCCTAACACGGTCGGGGTTTATGGGCCCCCTTGACAGTTCGCTTTGAATAAAACTCTTCCAGCAAGGCCCAACCTTGGTTTTACCATTTGCCTAATAACAACTAAAATTTGCATAAGGACTCTCCGGACACCGAGGACTTAATTAACAACCCCGGGCCAGTGCTCCTCATGAGTGTTGGTCCAAACTAGAGCACCTTGCGGCGCCCCCTTGGCAACTTGGGTCTCAGCGACTACAAGCTCAGCTCATCCGATCATGGCCTGAGACGAGATAGGCGCCGCTACTATCAGGGTGTCGGCACGCCAGGAGGTCTTGCTAGACTTGGTTTACCATTGTCGACATGTCTTGTGAACCGAGATTCCGAGCTTGATCGGTTTGTTCCGGGAGGAGGATTTTCCTCCGTTGACCGTGAGAGTTTGTGATGGACTAAGTTGGGACACCCCTGCAGGGTTTAAACTTTCGAAAGCGTTGCCCACGGCTATGTGGCAGATGAGAATTTTTAATATCCGGTTGTAGAGAACTTGACACTAGATCCGAATCAAAATACACCAATCGCGTGCGTAATCGTGATCGTCTCTTTTCGAGTAAGGTCGAGATGAGAATACAGTGGGGTTATGTTTGAACATAAGTCGTTCAGAATCACTTCTTGATCATTACTAGTTTGCAACCGTTTGCATAGTTTCTCATATTACTTTTGTACTCATAAGTTAGCCACCATACAATGCTTATTCGCTTGCTGCAACCTCACCACTTATCCCTTTACATACCCATTAAGCTTTGCTAGTCTTGATACCCATGGTAATGGGATTGCTGAGTCCTCGTGGCTCACAGATTACTACAACAACAAATGCAGGTACAGGTAATGTGATGTTATGACGTGAGAGCGATGCATGCTTGTTTTGGAGTTCTTCTTCTGCTTCTTCTTCGTCGATCTTGGGATAGGTTCTTGGTCGGCAGCCTAGGCTAGCAGGGTGGATGTTGTTTGAGTTTTTCGTTTGCGTATCATCGTAGTCGGATGCCTCTCTTCTGTATGATTTTTGTTGTATGCATGTGGCATTTGTATGCCCTTTGTATGTATCCCCATCTATTATGTAATGGTACGATGTGATGATATCCGCCTTGCAAAAGCGTCTTCAATATGTGGCTCTATCCTTGAAGGGACCTTTGAGTTCCTCTCGGATAGGATCGCATATTGGGCGTGACAGAGAGTCCCTTTTCAAAAATAGATTTTCAATATCTATTAGATTTACCTCAATGCATACTGGTAATTCTTGGGTTCTTACAAATATTATGGTCCATGTGATGCTAAAAAAGCCTTATTTCTGCAGTGGTTTCAAAGATAGATCGTTGGTCATTTAAATTATATAAGATACCCACACAATAGAAACATGGAAGCATGAGATCTCTGAAGGATCATGCAATTAGATGACGCTACTAGTGAACTTGCTCTTATTGAAATCCCTCTGGAAGGCAAACAATTCACATGGAGAAACATGCAAGATACCCCCTGCTGGAATAAATTGACTGGATCTTTACTTCTGAATGTTGCACCACCAATTATCACAATAATACGACCATGCCTCGCTCTAAACCTATTTCTGATTACTCCCCATATGTCATATCCATTGGTACTACAATTCAGAAATCCTGCATTTTCAAATTTGAGAACTTCTGGTTAGCACACCACAACTTCTTGGAAGTGGTACATAATATTTGGAGTCAAAATGTTCCAGAGCAGGATAATGCAAAGCTTATCACCGCCAAATTCAAGAGACTCAAGAAAGGTTTTAAAATATGAGCTAAAATCCACTCGAATCTGGCTAGGATTACTAGACCTCTTGATGAAGTGGAAAGCAATGGTAGAAATACAATGAAGGAGCATCTACTGAAACGTCTCTCCTATCAAAGAATCTACTCGAAACAAAGTGCAACAATTAGGTGGTGAAATTTGGTGATGAAAATTCAAAATCTTCCAGGCAAAGAAAACTATCAAATATAGGCAGAATACATTGTTGTTCTGCAAGATGAGTTGGGAAATGAATATTCAGAGCACCATGCCAAGGCTACACTCCTTCAGAAAGCTTTCACAGATATATTAGGCCAATCTGCTGTTACCCACAACTTTCTGAACTTAAGAGTACACAATCCAAATATTAAACAATCTTGATAGTCTTGAAGCTCCATTCTCAAAACAAGAAATTGTTGAGACAGTTAAGCATTTTCCCTCTCAGAAGGCTCCAGATCCTGATGGCTTCAATAGGGCTTTGATCAAAGCATGTTGGCACATTATTGCTCCAGACTTCTACCAACTTTTAAAACTTCTTTCATGGCAGAGTCAATCTTTAAAGCATCAATGCATCCTTCATTACTCTTATTCCCAAAAAAGGATAGACCTCTTACTGCCAATGATTTTAGACCTATCTCCTTTTTGAACTACACCATCAAAATCATCACTAAGTTGTTGGCAAACTTACTTCAAGAAGTGATTCTCAAGTTAGTCCACCCAAACCAGTATGGATTTATCAAAAATAGAACAATTCAAGATTGTCTGGCCTGGGGTTTTGAGTATTTACATCAATGCCAATAATAAAAACAGCCTACCATTGTTCTGAAGCTTGATTTTGATAAGGCCTTTGATCACATTGAACACAACACCATCTTGGAAATTTTGCAAGCTAGAGATTTCGGGGACAGATGGATCCAATGGATGAAGATGATTTTCTCTTCGGGAACTTTTTGTGTCCTACTAAATGGTGTGCCTGGTAAAGTCTTCCATTGCAAGAGAGGGGTTAGACAAGGGGGCCCTCTTTCCCTCCTCATCTTTGTTCTAGTAGTTGATTTATTGCAATCCATACTGAATGAGGCAATGCACAACAATCTTATTTAGGCCCCTTTGCTAATTGATTCCTTCCCTGAATTCCCAGTCATTCAGAGGCCATTTAGATGGGAGCCGTAAGCAGCCCTTCCAAAAGATTGGTCATTGACCAAATCTAGCTGCAAGTTTGGTTGGGCATCATTTATTTGGCACGCCTAGCCCACCCCATTTCCTGCCGTTCAATCTTTGCCAAATCATTAGTGTGGGCATGGGCGAGGGTATCCTCCGCCAATTATTTGGCTTGTCCAAGATTGGTGGGGCAAGCCGTGGCGCAATTCAAACATCCCCTCAATATACTGATGACACCATTCTAGTGCTCCCAGTTGTGTCTTCCCGGCTCATTCAAATAAAAAATCTCATTCTTCATTATGCAGATTACACTAGATTAAAAGTCAATACAACAAATCCGTTCTTGTTGCCATTCATATTTTTGAAGAGATTTTGCCTGGGTGCTTACTATCTTGGGATGCTAGAGAGGAAATTTCCGTTTACTTATTTGGTTTTGCCTATGAGCACTTCACAATGGAGGATTGAGGATTTCTTCCTCACCATGCAAAGAGTTGAAAGAAGGCTCACTGGGTGCTCTACCTTGTTATATGTTATCACTGGATGGCAGGTTGTCCTTGTTAAACACCTGTATGCTATCATTGGATGGCAGGCTGCTCCTTATTAAATGAGCACCCTCTCACTTCCTGCAAGAGTGGTCACATAACTGATAAAATTTCTGAGACACTTTCTTTGGAGAAAATTTGGTAGTGAGTAAAGTGGAATGGCTTTAGTTGCTTGGGACAAAATCAGTAAACCAAAGTTTTTTATTGAGCCGAAACCGTAGAACAATCATTCTATGGTATTTTCATTAATTCAAAAAATATTTACAAGTCCAGTTCAGAGTATTGAATTCGGCAGGGTTTTGAACTTAAGACCTGTTGGCTTGGGTACCATATTGAATTCATGCTCCAGCCAACTCATCCAAAAGTTCGAACTGATGGAGGGAGGTGGGCAATATATTTCAACACAGAGAATCACCCAATACCAGTTTTGTGAAACATAGAAAACAAATTACAAGCTCTGTGCTATCCAAGTGTCGATCAGATCAGCCTTATCTTGCTTTGCTCTGATTCTAGTTACTTCAAGCCACTCTTTGAGATAATATTTCCATGAATCGGTAAACCAAAGTTGCAGGGAGGCTTGGAAATTCTAAATATTACTGATCATAATAAAGCTCTCGTAATGAAGAATCTGCATAAATTCTTCAATAGAGATGACCTGCACTGGTTTAACCTTATTTGGGAAGTGCATTACTCTTCTCTCCCACAAGACAAGAAGGTGGGCTCCTTTAGGTGGAAGACCCACCTCAACCTACTCCAGACTTACAAATAGTCATGTCTGTGCATTGCAAATTCTGAGAGCACCATCCAGTTCTGGAGTGATAAATGAAGTGAGGAACCACTTCAACAAAGACTCCCCGAGCTTCACTCCTTTGCCCAAACTTAAAAGGTAAAACGTGTTTTGTCCGTCAAAAGCTGGCTCTTGTTTTTTTTCCGAAAAGGAGGATTCCCCGGCCTCTGCATCAGAAAGATGCATACGGCCATTTTATTAACCAAATAAAGTAGTGCGAACATGGTTCCAAAAGTCTCATAAAGTACTAAAAAAAGCACAAAAAGCTCACACAGAGCCAGAGAGGGCTAGAAACATCAACTAGCCAAGAAAAGACGCCACAACCGGCTGGCTAAAACTAGATAGGGATACTAAATGCCTATCCTATTACATGACCGCCATCCAAACCGGTTGAAGATATCCCGAAGCTACCATCTCCCGGTGGAAAGACCCAATAACCAAATGCTCACGGCCTCAAATGCAGGTTAGTAGCGACCACGAGCGGATCAAAGGCGTAGCTCGGAATAGAACACGCAAAAATGTATACATGATATTCGCTAAAGACCAAATCATTTACGCAATTCCAGATAGTCCACAAGAAAGCACAAACTCCAACCGAATATGTCTCGCTAAGTCAGCGCAATCCCATTAAGCCATGTCCCAAATAACGACAATGTAATTCGGTGGGTTGATATTAAAAGCAATGTGGACCGTCTCGCCAAAATACCTTGGCGGTGGGCGATCAAAAAGAGGTGTTTGATAGTCTCATCCCGATCGCGAAACTACATCTAGTAGGTCTGTCCAATTACGCTTTATCAAGTTGTCCTTAGTTAAAATAACTTGTTTATGGACAAACCACATAAACACTTTTATTTTCGGAGGAACTTTGACATCCCAAACATGCTTTGGCGTAGGAATGGAGTTGAATTAATAACATCAATATACATTGATTTTACCGTAAATGCTCGGACTTAGTCAACTTCAACGTAATTCATCGGGTTGTTGAGAAAGTGGACTTCCATCGGTCTCCTAACTAGATGGAGCCATTCTTCCCAACGATTGCCGCTAGCGATCGTGGGCCTGAATATTAAGGGGGTAGATTGAAAGACCGATGCAGCGAACACTTCACGTCGTTGAGCGATGCGGTACAAAGGCGGGTATTGGATGGCCAAGGGTGTCTCACCGAATCAAGTATCCTCGTAAGCGTACTGCTCGTGCGTTTCCAATAACAAATTCGTCCTATTAAACAATGCTGTTTGACTTTCATAAGGCCTTTCCGGAAGAGGCGAGTCGGTCAGAATGTCAGGACAAAGTTTTTATGCGGAGGTACTTGTGCGAAGGATTTGAGCCCACATAGCATCATTTTCCAAGAGAGCTTCCACAACCACTTGCTAAGAAGACAATTATTCTTAACTTCGAGATTCTCAATCCCGAGACCCCTTGGTCTTCGGTCTACAAATGATATCCCATTTAGCAAGCGGTATTTTCTTTTAAGCTCATCACCCCGCCAAAAGAAGCGCGATCGATAGAAGTCCGATCTCTTCCTAACCCCAATCGGTACCTCAAAGAACGATAGAAGAAACATTGGCATACTCGTGAGCACCGAATTAATTAGGATTAATCGGCCTCCGTATGACATGAGCTTACCCTTCCAAAGACTCATTTTCTTCTCAAATCGGTCCTCGATGCACTTCCATTCTCTATTTTTCACCCTACGATGGTGGATAGGAATCCCCAAGTAAGAGAAGGGTAACTCTCCCAACTCACATCCAAACAATTGCCTATAAGCATCCTGTTCATCTTTGGCCCTACCAAAGCAGTAAGCTCGCTCTTATGAAAGTTGATCTTTACGGTCGATTGTTCAAATAGGCATAACACCGACTTCATATTTCTCGCCTTGGCCAAGTCATGCTCCATAAAGATGATCGTATCATCAACAGATCTTGAAGGATGGAAACACCTCCATCAATAAGATGAGGTACCAATCCACCGACTTGACCACTTTCCTTAGCCCTTCCTATCAAAATTGCTAACATATCCACCACAATGTTAAACAAGATAGGGACATCGGATCTCCTTGTCTTAGGCCTTTATGTGTCCGGAAATAGTGACCTATGTCATCGTTAACTCTAATTCCCACACTACCTTTTTGCGTAAATGATTCAACCTGTCGGCGCCAGGCTTCATCAAAACCTTTCATACGCAATGACTGTTGGGGGAATGGCCATTTAACCTTATCATACGCTTTCTCGAAATCCACCTTAAAAAATCACTCCATCTCTTGTGTTCACCAGAAAATATATCCACATTCCGATTGGTACTTCAAGCACGATAGCTAGTAGTGTTGAAATATGAGATGGGCCTAGAGCCCATATGACAATTTCAGATTTAATCTCTAAGGGCCCATGTAGGTGGCATGACAAGGTGGTGGGAAGTTTAGTCCCACCTTGGAAGTGGAAGGAGAGTTGGAGTGGTTTATAAGGGACTCTCTCCTCATGCTATTGGAGCTTGAGAAGAGATGAGGCCCTCGCGCCTCCTCCTCCTCCTTCCGCCTCGCCACGCCACGCCTCGTCACGGCCTTGCAGGGTTATGGATTGAGCCGAGCCGAGCTCACCTATCGCTTCTTTTGCCGGTCAGAACGGAGAGTCTTTGATAGGTGGGGCCACGATCCGAGGCGTCGGATTCAGGTTCAACCCACGTCTCTCCAGCGGCGCGCCTATATATATGGGGCCGCCAACCCTAGCCGCCACAAAAAGTAACACATCTCGCGCCCACGCGCATTGTTCTCTGCTGCTGCCGCCCGCCGCGCTTCGTCCGTTCACGCGACACGGTTGGCGGAGAGCGAACCTCGAAACCACGCCTCTCCGGATCTCGTGACGGGAGAGGGCCGTAGGTTTTTGGTAGCGACTACGCTTGATCGCCGCTTCATTTATCTACGTCACCACCTTCGTCTTCATCATGTCGACCGACCCCGGCCGTGCTTGCTACCGAGAAGGCCGAGGCCGACAAGAAGGTCGCCGAGGATGCCGCGTCGCTGCTGCCACCGCCACCACCACCGCATGGCCGATTGGAGGTATACATCGCTTATCCTCTCGTGTTTCTTTGTTGTAGCGATACTAGCGATATGCGTAGATGTTTCTACTATGTCGTAGTACATGCTTTGTTAGATCGTGTCGTTATGTTATCAATGTTGTTCATGTCATGCTCATGATTTATTCATGGATTAATTTAATCGAAAACGCCTATTTTCTTATCAATCCAAAAACCTAATGTGTGTAGGAGTTTTTGAATTCGGTTTCTTCTTTGATCAAACAAATCACCGTTACTGGGGGCGTACTTTAGCGTTAGCGGACTAAAACCACCTTATGGCTCTGACCATGAGCGTGTTACAGGTCGCGGTGTGACTCCCATAGGAGCGATTGCTCTGAGCAATGTATATGCGTTTAAGGAGGCCTTGTGGTGTTCCTCGGGGCGATTCGAGCGTGATTGGAGATAAGTGGTTGATGCATATTTACATGTGCGATGCGCCAAGGACTTGTGGGGGCTTTCGAATCTAAGTTCGGGCTGCCGAATGGGGAGCGAGATGTATATTATAGAGCGGTTCCACGATTACAAGATGGTTGAAAACCGTCTGTATTGGAGCGAGCTCATGAGATAATATGCATTGTTAAGGAGCTTGAGCTTCTTAAGTGCGATTCACGGGCAAGTTTGTCGCGAATTTGCATAATCGCTAAGCTTCCCAATTCACGGAGGAACTTTGCCACCACTCTGAAACATCGAGGCGTGAATTCTCTGTGGAGGATGTCATTGGCCATCGAGTGTTGGCAGAATTCAAAGGCAAAGGACTCGCAGACGGAAAAGGGGTCGAAGGAACTTCGTGGCCAATATGGTGCATCGAAGAACTCCAGTTCCACAAGCCCAAGGGAAAGAAGCGGTGTCCAACAGTGCCGACTTTAAGAAGAAGGGTAAGAAGACCTTCAAGAAGAACAAGAAGGATGAGGGCTGCTTTACTTGTGGTTCATTGGAACATTGGGCCAACAAGTGCCCAAACAAGTACAAGAAGCAAGGCGGGACTCCAAGTCTCATCGATATGATTGTGAGCAACAATGAGAGTGGTGCATCCAGGTGCGGTAATTTATTTCTTGTATTTTCGGTTTGGTAGTCCACCGATTGGTGGGTCGACAACAGTCAGGTGTTCATGTGTGTCTTGACATTTCATTGTTTTCTTCTTATCGGGCCACAGTCACGGGTCCGTCTTGATGGGGAATGGCGCGAGTGCTTCATTCTTGGTGTTGGCACGGTCGATCCGAAATTTACTTGAGCGGGGATCGTGCGGTGAAGAACGTCTGACATGTCCCCGCCATCAAGAAGAACCTAGTTAGTGGCTCCTTCTATGTAGAGAAGGATTTAAGTTGGTATTCGAGTCTAATAAATTAGTTATTACGAAATATGGACTATTTGTTGGAAAGGGTTATGAATGCGAGGCATGTTCCGCCTTTCTCTTGCGAGATCTATGTAATAAAGTCGTGAACAATATTCATTTGAGTGTTAATGAATCGAAGTATGGCATTCACGTCTTTGTCACATTAGTTTGGTGTTATGACGCTGCTAGCAAAATCGAATTTAATCCCGAGTTTCACTTTAGCCAAAGGTTCTAAGTGCCATTCGTGTGTACAATCTAAACAACCTCGCAAGCCTCACAAAGCAAGCAGAGGAGAGACACTTACGCCTTTGGAACTCATACATTACGATCTTTGTGAGATGAATGGTGTGTTGACTAAAGGTGGAAAGAAATATTTCATGACTTTGATAGATGATTCCACTAGATATTGCTATGTGTATCTGTTAAATACTAAAGATGAGGCTCTACACTACTTCAAAATCTATAAGGCGAAGTTGAGAATCAACTTGAAAAGAAAATTAAACGAGTCCGGTCGGATCGTGGTGGAAGTACTTCTCGAAAGAGTTTGATGCCTTACATGCGGAACACGGTATTATTCACACGAGGACGCCTCCCTACTCACCCCGGTCAAGCGGGGTTGCCGAGCGGAAAAACCGTACTCTAAGCGATTTGGTTAACGCCATGTTAGATCGTCGGGTTTATCAAGGCATGGTGGGGGAGGCTATAATGACATCATGTCATGTCACGAATAAAGTTAAAACAAAGGATAACGAGATCACTCCTTATGAGAAGTGGACCAAGAGAAGGACAACACTCTCGTACTTACGTGCTTGGGGTGCTTGGCGAAAGTTAATGTGCCGATCCCCAAAAGCGTAAGCTTGGACCAAAGAGCGTGGATCGTGTTAATTTGGGCTATCTTTGTGAATAGTGTTGGCTATAGATTTCTAGTAGTGAAATCTGAGGTACCGACATGAAGGTCGGTACAATTATGGAGTCTAAAGACGCTACATTCTTTGAGGACATTTTCCCCATGAGAGATGTACAAAGCACTTCTAGGCAGGAATGAGGAGACTCTGAACACGCCATTCGATGGAATATTATAATCAAACACATGATGAAAATCACGAGGAGGATAATGAGGAATCCCTTGGTAGAGGCAAGAGACAAAGGGCTGTAAAGACCTTTGGTGATGATTTCTTCATATACCTCGTGGAGGATAATCCCTTCTATTTGAAGCATATGCATCTCCGTGACGACTTTGGAAGGATGCGGTCCGAAGCGAGATGGATTCCATCATGGCTAACGGACTTGGGAGCTTCTTGAGCGTCCTTATGGTTGCAAACCATTGGGATGCAAGTGGGTGTTCAAGAAGAAGCTTAGGCTGACGGTACAATAGAAAAGTACAAGGCTAGGCTTGTGGCCAAGGGCTACGCCGAAAGAAGAAGAAGATTTCTTGACACTTATTCACCGTGGCGAATGACCACCATTCGAGTATTACTCTCGTTGGAGGCCTCACACGGTCTTCACATTCATCGAGATGGATGTTAAGGCGGCTTTCTGAGCGGAGAGCTAAAGGAGGAAATCTATATGCAACGACTGATGGCTTTGTGATGGATGGTCGGGAAGGAAAGGTGTGTAAGTTGGTGAAATCTTTGTATGGCTCGAGACAAGCGCCTAAGCAATGGCATGACAAGTTTAATGAAGCGTTGACATCTGTTGGCTTTGTTGTTAATGAGGCCGACAAATGTGTATACTATCGCTATGGTGGGGGCGAAGGAGTTATCTTGTGTTTGTATGTTGATGACATCTCGATATTTGGGACTAATCTCAAGTTGATCGAGGAGGTTAAGTCTTTCTGTCTCGAACTTTGAGATGAAGGATCTTGGAGTGGTGATGTTATCTTGAACATCAAGCTTTTGAGAGATGATGAGGTGGGATTACATACGCAATCCCATTATGTTGAGAAGGTGTTGAGTCGTTTTGGATATTGGATGCAAACCATCTCAAACACCGTATGATTCTAGTGTCTTGATTCGAAAGTCAAAAGGCACTGACTATAGATCAATTGAGATACTCTCAGTTGTTGGTTCACTCCGATATCTAGCGGCTTAGCGAGGCTCGACATCGCATTTGCTATTAGCAAACCGAGCCGATTTATTTCCAAACGGGTGATGTACATTGGCGTGCTCTTGAGAGAGTTATCGTTATCTGAAAGGTACTATGAACTATGGACTACACTATCTGGGATACCGTCGGTGCTTGAAGGGTATAGTGATGCGAATTGGATCTCGATCTTGATGAGATGAAGGCCTGGCCCGGGTATATGTTTACTCTTGGAGGTGGTCTTTGTTTCTGGAAGTCTTGCAAAGCAAGCGATCTTAACAAGATCGACAATGGAAGCAGAATTAACGACATTAGACACATCGGGTGGCGAAGCGAGAATGGCCGAGATCTATTGATGGACTTGCCGATGGTTGAAAAGCGGTTCGGCCATCCTTATGAATTGTGACAATCAAGCAGTTATTGTCAAGGTGAAGAGTTCAAAGGACAACATGAAGTCCAACAAACACATAAGAATGAGATTGAAAGTCATCGAGAAAATTGAGAAACTCCGGAGTGATAGCGTTGGATTATATCAAGCGGCTAAGAATCTGGCGAATCCCTTCACTAAAGGGCTATCACGTGTTGTGATAGATAGCGCATCAAGGAGATGGGTATGAGACCCACATGAGTTGCCATGGTAGTAACCCAACCTATGTGATCGGAGATCCCCGAAGTAGGACACAGGAAAACAAGCGGTGGTGAGCGAGGAAAGTAATTTTACTAACCCACTCCGTTGGAGATGCAATACTTTGAAGCTGTATGGAAGGATGACTCTTGTCTTAATGTGTTCCAAGGCTTATATGCATAAGCAAGATGCTATCCTCTGAGCGATCTTTGGAGGAACACACCTATATGAGCCCATTGCTGGTCACAGTCTATGAGATTGGGGTGATCTCTAGCAAGTTCATGAGCAGGCGAGTGTGACTAATATGCTCCACCCGAGGAAGTGACCTTGGCGACCTCGTGTCAGTGAGACTTGTGGTGAAACTTCTTGGCGTAAACCGACAATTCAAGGCATAGTCCATTGTTGGTTGTGAAGGAGTGTAACTACTTGGTCTAGGTGGAGCTCAACCTTAATCGGTCTCCTTTGAAATCTTTGGTATATCAAAGCAGTGTTTGGAACAAAGGACAAACCGGGCCCCGAGATCTCGGTGGGGATTGTTGAAATATGAGATGGGCCTAGAGCCCATATGACAATTCAGATTTAATCTCTAAGGGCCCATGTAGGTGGCATGACAAGGTGGTGGGAAGTTTAGTCCCACTTGGAAGTGGAAGGAGAGTTGGAGTGGTTTATAAGGGACTCTCTCCTCATGCTATTGGAGCTTGAGAAGAGATGAGGCCCTCGCCTCCTCCTCCTCCTCCGCCACGCCTCAAATCACTGACCTTGCTGGTTATGGATTGAGCCAGCCGAGCTCGCTCCTATCGCTTCTTTTTTGCGGTCGAGAGCGGAGAGTCTTTGTGCAGTGGGGCCACGATCGTCGTCGGATTGTGGGTTCAACCCCTTTCTCCACAGCGGCGCGCTATATATATGGGCGCCGCCAACCCTAGCCGCCACAAAAGTAACGCATCTCGCCTTCACGCGCATTGTTCCTCTGCTGCTGCTGCCGGCGGCTCAATCCGTTCACGCGTACACGGTTGGCGGGAGAGCGAACCTTGAAACCCGCCTCTCCGGATCACATGCGGGGAGAGGGCCGTGGGTTTTTGGTAGCGACTACTGATGCCGCTTCATTCATCTACGTCGCACCGCGCCGTCTTCATCATGTCGACCGACCCGGCCGTGCGCCGCTAAGAAGGCCGAGGCCGACAAGAAGGCGCCGAGGATGCCGCGCTCTTTGCCACCGCCACCACCACCGCATGGCGATTGGAGGGTATACATCGCTTATCCTCTCGTGTTTCTTTTCTGTTGTAGCAAAGTACTAGCGATATGCGTAGATGTTTCTACTATGTCGTAGTACATGCTTTGTTAGATCGTAATCAGTATGTTATCAATGCTGTTCATGTCATGCTCATGATTTATTCATGGATTAATTTAATCGGAAAACTGCCTATTTTCTTATCAAGTAGGTCACAAGTTACAAGCACGATGGTAACATATTTCCTGTAGCCTTTGCTTTCCGAATGGAGGATTGCCATTGTTATTACAAAGTGTATGTTCATAGAATGGTTTAAGTACAAAGGAAGGCTAGAACCATTCCTGGAGATATCTCCCAAGTCTCAGCAAGAACAAACTAAAACTACTGTTTCGAACTAGTGTGTGTGTGTGGTGGGGGGGGGGGGGGGGGGGGAGAGAGGCTGGGCTGTATGGCCAAGTGTGCAAACTGCAAGACCAAGTAGATGTGTGCAATCGATAGGAGGTCATCACTTCTTACCGAATCGAAATATGGATTTGATAGCATTGATGGCGTTCTCGTTGATAAATGATTCATCGTACTTGTTTAGTAGGGTGGCGAACTCCTCCGAGTTCCTCAAGTTTGCTAAATCCGGGTCGGTGCGAATCCTCTTCAGGAAATCAAGTAAGATAAAGTGTTACTTACTATGAACCTTAAACCCATTTACTTTTGTAAAGCGGATAGTGTCTAGTTACCTTGAAGTCTTCATAGCCTGCTTTCATCGCTTCTTCAAGTGCAGAAAGGCCAGCTTGTATCTGCACAAACGAACATCCATATGTGTGTATTGAGCGGCAGACCTACAGTTTTGCTCTTCATATTGAAACAAGTAGGAGGCGAACCCGGTCGAGCTTCGAATAACAGCACGCGACATTGTAGCTGGCTACGGAAGCTTCATCAATCTCTGGTTTTGACCCCAGCACCGACTCGAACTTCTCCAACGCCTCCTCGTATTTTTCATCCCTGAAATTTTTTTTTCTCCGGAACAAGTCAGCAGAGTTTTCAAATTGAAGCAATCTCATTGCATCATACAGTATGTATCACCGACTTGTACAACTTTAGCCCCATGCGAAGGTCATCTTCTCTTTGGATCTTCTGCTCCATCTTCTTCTGGTAATTTTGCATCTGCATCCAACGTTCGAGGTCGAAACGCGCACCACAAGCATGAGCAATCTACAGAACTCTAGGAGCAGAAAGAAAAATAGACTAAAGCATGATCCTATACTTACCTGAATCTCTCTGAGTTTAGTGCTGACATTTCCGGTGTTCCTTTCAGCCCTAATGACCTCCTTGTCAGAGAGCTCAGCAGCACCATCCCATTTCCCTGGACTCAGTTAGTGGTATAACTCAAATTCCGAATTGATGAATCCACAATCATATCTGTCATGTCAAGACTCACAATGAAGCAGCTAAGTACTAACTGTTCTTACCAAATTTCTTCTGCATCTTCATGTAGAGAGGGCCAACTCTCTGGCGGATGCAGTACATGGTCTGGCCGTACCCTGCCGCCGGCCAGATTTCCTCTCCAAAGACGGCGCTGTGAATTTGCCATCAGTTAGCAACACGGAAGAAATCTTGATCTGGCGGTCATTCTGAAATTGTTGTGGGTTGGCTGGTGTGAGAGGATCATCTGAGCGGACTGACCTGGTGGCAATAACCTTGTCGCCAACGGTGAACTTGCCGGTCTGCTCGGCGGAGGAGCCGGGGAAGATGGCCTCGATGTAGGTGCCGCCGTCGCGGCCCTTGGCGAACTTGAGCCCGTACGGCTTCAGGATCTCCACTTCGTACTCCTCGTACGGCTCCTGGCCTCCATCCCCGTCCCCACCTCCGGACTTGGGCTCCGCCTGCGCTGACGAAGACGCGCGGACGACGACGCATCTCGTCGCTGTATCCCGAAGCTTCAGGCAGCAGCTGTGGCCAAGAAACGCCGTCCTCGCCGTCCGCGCGTTGCTACCGTTGGTTCTTGCGAGGCACGGCGGGGAGGAGAGGAGCGGCTGGTTGGTGATCTGGTGGGCGAGAGCCATATCAGCTAGCTAGCTGGGAGCTTTGGGCTCTTGGTTCCTCTGCGAATTGAATCTTTGCGGTAAGGGGTTGGAAGCGGTGAGGAGGAGACGATGGTTCTGTGGCTCATCTTTGGCTGTGTTGCGTGGCGCCAAGAGGTGTTGAGTTTGGATGTGAGTACTGAGAACTGAGATGATGGAGGCCACACACACACCCGGCTTCAGCCAGAACAAAGCATCTACAACGGCCGGTCATATCCAACAACCAACATAATAAGCGTCGCGTAAATAGCACATCCTAACGCTAGCCACCGCATCGTTTTTAACTGTGCTAACGAAAGGAAAAAAAAATAAGGATACGTGCTTTGTGTGGTGTGCCTGCTGTACAGCCGTACGTTTCGTTGATTTGTGGGCCTGGTTAGAAAAAAAAAAGAGAGGAGCTCGCTGGCCCACGCCTTAACCCTTCCGACACACACAACCTCTCCTTCCCCTTTCTTTCTCTTGCTTAATTCGCAGTTCCTCTTTTCCACCATTCTCGATCCTCTCTTGAGCCCTCACCAACGACCCATGAAGCCATGGCCTCTCCGCACCCCGCGCCCTCCCACAGCTGATGGTCTAGGCCCCAGCCAAGAGAGAGTAAGAGGACCGCCACATCGGTCAGAGAAGGCGGGGAGGAGTGGATGCCAGTGAGGGAGGTGGCTTGGCGCTGCCAACTCCCCACCGGTCTCCTTTGCCTCCCACCTGGCGCTGGGTTGACGTCTAAGAAGTCCACGGTAAGGGCAAGACCGACGGGATCGAGCATCACCAGTGCCAAAAGGTGTGCCGCCAAGTGTCGACGCGTGCACGACGTTGCAATAACCATGGACGACCGCTTCTTCCCCAGGGACCTTCCCAATTCAGTTTAAGCTGCCTGCTCATCATTTCCAGCCCCGACTCTCCAACCGGTTCCTCCGTGCCGCCCTCCGGCCATAAAACAGTCTTTGATTGTGTTCTCCGTGCCGCCCTCCGGCCAAAAAACAGTCTTTGATTGTGTTCTGGGTTGATGCGGTGGTGCGCGCGTGAGGTGCTCGGCTGATTGATTGTGTCCTGCAGTCGTGAAAGAGACATGGATCACGACGGGGGTCAGGGACGGGTTGTCGTTTTGCACGAGTGTGCTCGGGATGGTGCTCCTGTTGTTCTCGTTTTTGCTTCACTTTGTGTTGTCATTCATGGTGTTTTCGCCGTCTATTTGATGATGTGTGTTTTGTGTTGCTCAGGTTTCAGTGAGGTGAGTTGCATGTTTATTCTCATGTGCAGATCGTGCGGCGCTCGCGCTTAGTCTCGCATAGCCACTCCTCGCCATCGTGGTCATTACGCGGGGAGTCCTGCTGCTGCACGGGTGTCGTCCACTTCTGCGTTCCGGCAACCGCGTGCCTCCCGCGTTCTAAGCGCCGGTCCTCATCATCGCGGGGTAAGGTAGCCTCCACAAGGAATTGATCCAGTAACACTCGTACGTAAGCTATCCTCTAGAAGAATATCTCATCAACGATTTATGTCTATGTTCGTATTGTAAGGCTATTTGGTCATGGACATTTCTTCATCAGTTACCATTTTCTGATGTTCATGGTAAGGCGCAGCCGTTGGTGGATTTCTGGTGGTCTTTTCCACGTGGCGGTGCCGGTGTGTGAGCGAGCTGCTAGACCGCATGTTGCGGCAGCGCTTTGATATTTCTTCCGGTTCCTGGAGTGGGCGCGAGCCGACGGGCTGGGCACCTCAAGTCGGACTCATCGCCGGTACTTCTTCCGGTTCCTTGAGGTTTGGTATCCATGCCCCCCTGTTAGAGCAGTGGAGAGAGATGCGACAAGGACTGAAGGAGCTCTCGGCACCGGCATAAGAGATTGATCTGTGGCATGGTTTGCTCTATGATTACATGAAGGATGTTTCTTGTTGTTTGTTGGTTATGTGTGCAGGAGCTCGATGATTGGGGGAGTTTAGATCTGTGGTTTCATTCTCAAATTCTATTCGTATGGATAGAGATAGAGATGAGAATGTAGGTCCCCTGTTCATGTAGGTTTTCTCTGTACCACTAACTGTTTGTTTGATTTTTTTCATGTAGATTCTCACTGATTTTTCCTTAGTCTATGTTCTTAGTCTTCATCCTTTTATTTTCAATTTATGAGATTTTAGTATTTGATTCACTTATTCTTGGTTTAGCAGATATTCAGTATCTCTATTCTTATTATTCAATTTTTTATTTCTCAGATTAGGATTTGAGTACCTTTTCTTTTATTACTCATCATTTTTCTTGTTTATTCAATCATATCCAGCCTTAGTTCTTGTTCACTCTTTATTTAATTTTCTTTTTTCCTTAGTATATATGTTTCCTCTTTCTTCAGTCATATTTAGTCACACTCTGTCCAGTCTTCCATTATCTACTTCAGTCTATAGTGCTCCTTGTGCATATATACTTCGTTTTGCTCATTCTTCTTTCTTATCTTTGTTCTGTCATTTTGTATCGGCATAACCAATAATTCATAAGGTCATCTAATCCACATAGGAAAAGGAAGGTTCTTCGTAGTAAAATTCAATATAGTGGAGGGAAAGGTTTTTCGTTGTAAAATTCACTACACTAGAGGAAAAAGTTTCAATGTTATTATCTAATTGTTTCAAGGGTTTTCTTAGTCATGACTTTCTTTTCTCTACCAGCTTTAGGGGGAGGTCCATCTAATTTGACTTTGCCCTGGGCTCTCTGCAGGTGGGCTAAACAACCGGATTTGGTCGATTAGTTGGACCTGTAAATAATTTTTTCTGATCCCACCACACTTTATATAGAGAAATAGTATTTCTTCATATTGTTACTTTTTTTGTTTCCTTTTGTGCTTATTGCTTATAATGTTAAATGTTTGTTAGGATGCCAACATATATTATTAGTATCTTGCAGTTCTTTTCAGTAAATGTTCAGTCTCTTCTTTCTCCGGTCACCTTCAGTGCACATGTTTCTTCATTATTTTAGTAACTACCTTCTCATCATTCTGTCTTCAATTCCCAAATCCCTGCTTATCAGTTATCCCTCTGTATGCATCAGTGATCAATATTTCTCTCCAGCCTCATTATTTCATTAAGTCCCTACTCTACCTAGCCTTCATAAATTCAGTATGCCCCTGCTCATTATGTATATAGACTTTTTGAGCATTCTTATTTTTATCTTTTTGTTTCACCAACAGTTTTTATTACTAACCAGAGGAAGTTTCTTCTCTCACTTCTTCAAGGAAGAACAAGGTTTCAACTTCGTTTTAGCGCATGTTGTTTCAGATGTGCTATGTAATAGTACTACAGAGAATAGTTTTTTGCTTCAAGAAGTGTTATGTAATAGTACTATGTATTTTCTGAAAATAGTTCCTTCTGTTCTGTTTTTCTCACTAGACATTGATGCTATTTGTGCTTCTTTAGCAGTGACACCATAGTCAATTTTCATTTTCTGTCTTTTAGCTACACTAAGCCTTTGATTTGTTCGTACCACTAGGCTGTAGGGAAATATTACTATATGTAACATGTATTTTTTTGTTCTTATAGGCTGCTACTTCTCAAATTTATTTTTTAATGCAGCTTCATTCAGATTTATGTGAATATAAGCGTAAGAGGTCTAGTTTGAATGCTACAAAATAATTGCAGATGTCCGTATCCGGATTGCATTGCTGCTGGTCGTCTCTTGCGATTGCGTACAACAGGCTTCTGACAAAGCCAAGTCATGGCTGATGAGGACACAAACCTGGGGTAGGGTAATAGGCCTAACCTATATGCCCTACCTAAGGTCCTTGTCCTAAGAACAAAGAAGATCAAGAATTAGAAGAAGGGATCCAATAGAGGTGTCGAGTAAATTCCACTCGACCTATCATTCACTCGGAGACCTCTCTCTATCTAGGACACTCGACCATAAAACCACTCGACATATAAGAAGACCTAAAGCCGCTCTGCGCAGCAACGGTCAGGCACTTATTCATATATTTAATGACCATTTGTAGCACTTCAATACAGGCGTTACTTGTAACGCCACCTCTTTACATTGAATCCTATGTAACGGAGGGGAGCTGGGGTCCTGGCACACTCTATATAAGCCACCCCCCTCCTCTGGGACAAGGGTTCGCATCTTCTGTAACTCACGCGCATATAATCCAGTCGACCGCCTCCGGGCTCCGAGACGTAGGGTTATTACTTCCTCCGAGAAGGGCCTGAATTCGTAAACCTTGCATGTACAACTCTTCCATAGCTGAGATCTTGCCTCTACATTACCGACCCCCTATTCTACTGTCAGACCCAGTATCAGTCGGCTCCTGTAGCTTCCTCCCTCCCTGTCGCCCGCTGGCGCAAGCGTTCCGGTCGATCAAGGCTTCAGCAGTGGGTGAGGCATGCGGTGGTTCGCCAGTCGGCCACCCCTCAAGTCGCGGCGATCGATCCGTGAAACTTTCTGGCTGTTAAGTGGCTCTGCGAGAGCGCATCCGATTGCGACAATGATGATCCATGGCGGAAGTCTTGATGGTCGATGGGCCCCGCAGTCCTCCTGGCTTCCCTCGTGTCGACAGTGGAAGTGGAGATGGCGGAGGCGATCCATCGCGTGTCCATGAGGAGTACCTCCCCGAGCCCCTCTCTTCGCAGCAGAGGGAAGAACTTCGCCGCCGGAACACGGATGGCCTTCATACTCCTATCATCGGAGAAACTCCCTAGGCCCGGGCCTTGGAGGCGCTGGCCAACAGCGTGCGCACTCAAGCTGGAGAACCTCCAACACGCACTCGACGAGCATGCTCGTCAACGGGTTCCAGCATCCATTCGACGACAACTTTTTCCGCCTCCAACTCAGGTATATCGAACTGCAATCCAGAATCTCGCAGCCGCAGCCCGAATGGCAGAATCGATCCAGTCATCCCAGTCAGAAGCTGGCAGAGATTTGATGCAGATCAGGGATTTACTCCGGGCGTGGGCAACAGCGAAATCTGATTGTGTCTCGATCACGGAATAGGATCCATAGCAGATCCGTCGAGCGAATCTGATCGATCGGCCCACAATCCAAGATCGCCCCCGAGGCGTGAGGGACATGGAGACCGGTGAGATCAGTATAGAAACCGCGAGCAGTATGATCGCCGACTCGATCATGATGATCGTCGTCGAGTGCCCACGCCTCCCCCAAGGAGTGGGTCTTTTTGCCTCGGCGACATGATGCGAGCGCCCTCACGGCGGTGGGCGAAGAATTCGGTCGACCCGGGAGCGGGCTTTGATGCGAGATCAATTCTCGTACAAGGTGCAGTCGTCGATGTAAAACGAGCTCGCGAGAGAAGTCCATGACAGAGATCTACCAACCAGCAGCAGAGTGCATGTCTCGGGTCCCAAGTGCTTGGCAGAGCCATCGAGGCTGCGGTGATTCCTCCCAATTTCAGGTTGGCGGATCGAGTCGATAAGTTCCTTTGGCGAGTCAAGCGACACTTGGCTTGAGGATTCTGAGTAGCCGTTCAGATTGGCGGCGGCAATGATGAAGTGGCTATGAAGTACCTTCCTCTGATGTTGGAGGGCTCGACCAGAGCATGGTTAAACCAGTTAGCACCCGGCATTATTTACACTTGGGAAGATCTTGCCCGAGTGTTTGTCTAACATTTGAAGGAACATGCAAGCGGCGGCGAGGCTGTGAGCTACAATCTTGTGTCGAAGCCCAATGAGACTTTGAGGATTATATCGAGAGATGGATCACGTTGCATCACGGTGGAAAATGTGTACGATCACCAAGCGGTTTGTACCTTCAAGGAAGGCGTCAAATATCGAGCTAAATCTGAAGTTCGGTCGGACGGAGATATGTCTCGAGTCGGATGATGGAATTGCCACCAAGTATGCCAATGGTGAGGAGGAGGATCGACTCGAGTGGCAAAGCATAAACGATCGTCCATGAAACCGGGAGGAATTCGATCGGAGCGAAGCGCAAAGCCGAGCCATTGCTCCTAGAGAAGCCTTAGCCGTGACTCAAGGAAAGTTTAAGAAACCCAAGGGCCGTGGAACCCTAAGAAAGTAAAAGGTCAAGATGAAAGCGATGTGTTGGATTTACCATGCCATATCCACACGAAGAAAGATGAGGGCGGTAATCTCATTTACAAGCATACCACTCGAAAGTGTCGACTCTGATCCGGCGTTCGAGAGAAACAACCCAAGGAGAAGGAAAAGAGTCGGACAAGGTTGGCGACAAAGAGGAAAGTGGCGATGGCTACCCTCACGTAAACTCCACTCGATGATTTTTCTTGATGTTGAGAGCAAAAGTCGATGAAAGTCATCAACAGAGAAGTCAACATGGTCACTCGGACGCCCAATTATTTGAAATGGTCTCGGACTGCCATTACATTCGACTAGTTTGATCACGGCGCATATAGCCACCCACGGGAGAAAGCATTGGTGGTCGACCCGGTCGTCGAAGGCACTCGATTGACTAGAGTTCTAATGGATGGAGGCGATGGCCTGAATATTACTGTATCTGAGAGGCGCTGAAGCGAATGGGCATTCCGATGTCAAGACTCAGCGAAAGCAACATGAGTTTCCATGGAGTCATTCCTGGCAAGAAGGCTGAATCACTCGGCCAGATCGCCCTTGATGTAGTTTTCAGTGATTACAAGAATTACCGCAAAGAAAAGTTGACATTCGAAGTTGTGGATTTCCATAGTGCTTATCACGCTATTCTAGGGAGGCCGACTTACGCACGTTTTATGGCTCGACCATGCTACGTGTATCTCAAGTTGAAGATGCCTAGCGCTAAAGGTGTGATCACTATCACCGGCAATCAGAAGAAGGCAGAAGAGTGCTTCCAGAAAGGCTCGAAGATCGCTGATGCATAGATGGCAGTGGTGGAATTGCAGGAGTATCAGAAAAATGCAGATCCGAGTGATTTGTTACGAGCGAAGAAGCCCGCCACAGATTTGGCATTTTAGTCGTCTGGCGAAACGAAGACGATTCATATCCACCCGACGGATCCCAATGCTTCTCCGACTCACATTTCAACAACACTCGACTCCAAATAGGAAGAAGCACTCATCCAGATCCTCCGTGAGAACTGGGACATCTTTGCATGGAAACCTTCCGACATGCCTGGTGTTCCCAGGGAGCTGGCTGAGCATCGTTTGCGAGTCGACCCAAAAGTGAAACCAGTCAAAGAACATCTTCGACGGTCCACCGTGCAGAAGAGGAAAGCAATCGGAGAAGAAGTGGCTCGGCTCCTGGCAGCTGAGTTTATCCGAGAGATTTACCACTCCGAGTGGTTAGCTAATGTTGTCATTGTTCCTAAGAAGGACGACTCCCTTCGCATGTGCATCGACTTCAAGCATATTAATCAGGCCTGCCCAAAGGATCACTTTCCTCTCCCTCGCATCGACCAAATCGTCGACTCAACTGCGGGGTGCGAGCGTTTGTCCTTTTTGGACGCTTATTCGGGGTATCATCAGATCTGTCTGTATGGACCCGATGAGATAAAAACAGCTTTCATTACTCCATTTGGGTGCTTCTGTTCTGTCACCATGCCATTCGGCTTGAAGAACGCCGGAGCCACATTCATGCAGATTATTCAGAAGTGTTTACTCACTCAAATCAGCCGGAATGTGGAAGCATACATGGATGATATTGTGGTTAAGTCACGTAAAGGTTCCGACCTACTGGCTGACCTTGCTGAAACATTTGCCAACCTAAGAAGGTATGATATCAAGCTTAATCCATCAAAGTGCACATTGAGTCCAAAGGAAAATTGCTCGGTTTTCGTTTGAGCGAGGATCGACGCTAACCCAGAGAAAGTAGGAGCCATACTCCGTGAAACGCCCTGTGCGTGTACATGATGTCCAGAAGCTTACTAGTTGCTTGGCCGCCCTAAGTCGATTCATTTCTTGCCTCGGTGAAAAGGCGTTGCCTCTTTACCGACTGATGAAGAAGTCAGATAAGTTCGAGTGGACCCGGAAGCTGATGCAACATTCGCAGAGCTAAAAGCCCTGCTTTCCACCTAGCGGGTGCTTGCTGCCCCAATCAGCAAAGAACCTTTGCTACTTTACATTGCAGCCACTGGACAAGTCGTCAGTACTGTACTTACGGTCGAGCGGGAAGAAGAAGGAAAAGCCTATAAAGTTCAGCGCCCAGTATATTATGTTTCTAAAGTTTTGACTCCAGCAAGGAAAAGATATTCGCATTATCAGAAACTGGTTTATGGGATTTATATGACCATGAAGAAGGTTGCACATTACTTCTCTGATCATTTAATTATAGTCGTCAGCGATGTTCCATTGTCAGAAATTCTGCACAACAGAGATGCAACTGGTCGAGTGGCAAAATGGGCGATTGAACTCCTTCCCTTAGATATCAAGTTTGAGGCAAAGAAAGCTATCAAGTCCCAAGCAATAGCAGATTTCCTCACCGAGTGGATTGAATAGCAATCGCCGACTCAAGTTCACTCGAACCTTTGGACCATGTTTTTGATGGTTCCAAGATGCTCAACGGTTCCGTCTTTGAGGTGGTCTTGGTATCCCCGAGGAGACAAGCTCAGATATGTCCTCGATTCACTTTGACTCCTCCAACAATGAAGCAGAATATGAGGCACTCTGTATGGATTACGTATGGCCATTTCACTCGGCGTCCAGGCCGCCTTATGGTCTATGGCGACTCAGATTTGGTAGTCAATCAAGTGATGAAGGAGTGGGACGTCGAGAGCCCAACCATGTTGGTTCTTGCAATGCAGTGAGAAATTGGAAAATAAGTTTGAGGGTTAGAGCTCCATCATATACCCCATTGAAAAATCAAGCTGCCGACGATTTGGCAAAGATAGGTTCCAAGAGAGTAGCCATTCCAAGCAATGTGTTTTTGCAACACATTCACACACCGTCAGTTCAAGAAGATCCTTTCACTGAAGAAACCCCGCAGCCTAAGAGTAGCACAGATCCGTCTGAAGTCGAGGTCCTAGCCGTGGTCGACCTGATCATGGAGGTTTTGGTCATTACTCCCGACTGGACAGTGCCATACATTGCATATATTCTTAGGAAGGAACTCCCAGAAGACGAAGAAGAGGCTCGGCAGATCGTCCGTCGATCCAAAACCCTTACTGTGATAGGAGGGCAACTGTTCAGGGAAGGAGTGACAGGAGTCAGTCAGAAATGCATAACGCCAGAAGAAGGTCGAATGATCCTCAACGACATCCACTCGGGGACCCATGGTCACCATGCGTCCTCTCGGACCATCGTGGCTAAAGCATACCAAGCTGGATTTTACTGGCCTCGAGCAAATGAAATGGCGAAAGATATAGTCGACAAATGTGAGGGTTGCCAGTTTTACTCCAACATGTCGCACAAACCTGCGTCAGCCCTGAAGACCATTCCACTCGTCTGGCCATTTTCCGTTTGGGGGTTGGATATGGTCGTCCCACTGAGAACCGGCAGGAGCGGCTTCACCCACGTGCTTGTAGCAGTCGACAAGTTTACCAAGTGGATTGAAGCTAAGCCTATCAAGAATCTTGAAGCTAGCACTGCCGTCAGTTTCATCAGAGAATTGACATTCAGATACGGGGTTCCGTACAACATCATCACTGGCAACGGGTCGAACTTCGATTCTGATGAGTTTAGAGCCTTCTGCGCTTCTCAAGGCACACGAGTCGACTATGCTTCAGTCGCTCACCCCCAGTCGAATGGACAAGAAGAAAGAGCAAATGGCCTAATTCTCAAAGGACTGAAACCTCGACTGATGCCTGATCTCAAGCACGCAGCAGGCGCCTGGGTTGATGTATTTCCGTCAGTTCTTTGGGGTCTAAGGACAACTCCCAATAGGTCGACTGGCCGAACTCCATTCTTCCTGGTTTACGGAGCTGAAGTTGTCCTGCCGAGTGACTTACTTCACAATGCACCATGAGTTGAGCTCTTCTCTGAAGCTGAAGCAGAACAGGCTCGGCAAGACGCAGTCGACCTTTTAGAAGAGGAAAGAGAGATGGCCCTGATCCGATCGACTATTTATCAACAAGACTTGCGTCGATTCCACACCAGAAACATGAGAGGTCGAGCCTTTCAGGAGGGAGACTTGGTTCTTCGAGTGGATCAGCAGAAACCACACAAGCTCGCCCCTGCTTGGGAAGGCCCCTTCATTGTCACCAGTGTTCTCCACAATGGAGCATACCACCTTTATAATGTCGAGCATCAGAAAGACGAGCCACGGGCTTGGAACGCGGAGCTCCTCCGCCCCTTTTATACTTAAGTACTCACTCGGATGAGATGTAATAAGAAATACCTCTGTAGTTTGTTTATCAAAGACAAGAGCTTTATAATCTTTCTGAACAATCTGTTGTTGCCTCTGCTTATGTTTAAAATCCCCCAGTGGGTGACTTCGCTGCGAATCTATTTTGCCTAAGTTCAAAAAATCCTACCGAGTGATGAGCAAGCCTCTCACTCGGGGGCTTAGCTGCGAATCTGTTTCGCCTAAGTTTAAAAAATCCTACCGAGTGATGAGCAAACCTCTCACTCGGGGGCTTAGCTGCAGTCCAAGAACTCGCCTAAGTTTAAAAAATCCTACCGAGTGATGAGCAAGCCTTTCACTCGGAGGTTTAGCTGCAATCCAGTACTCGCCTAAGTTTAAAAAAATCCTACCGAGTGATGAGCAAGCCTCTCACTCGGAGGCTTAGATGCAGTCCAGTACTCGCCTAAGTTTAAAAAAATCCTACTGAGTGATGAGCAAGCCTCTCACTCGGGGGCTTAGCTGCAGTCCAAGAACTCGCCTAAGTTTAAAGCTCCTACCGATTAATGAGAAAGCCTCTCACTCGGAGGCTTAGCTGCAGTCCAGTACTCGCCTAAGTTTAAAAAAAATCCTACCGAGTGATGAGCAAGCCTCACACTCGGGGGCTTAGCTGCAGTCCAAGAACTCGCCTAAGTTTAAAAAATCCTACCGAGTGGAGAGCAACCCTCCCACTCGGGGGCTTAGCTGCAGTCCAAGAACTCGCCTAAGTTTAAAAAATCCTACCGAGTGATGAGCAAGCCTCTCACTCGGGGGCTTAGCTGCAGTCCAAGAACTCGCCTAAGTTTAAAAAATCCTACCGAGTGGAGAGCAACCCTCCCATTCAGGGGCTTAGCTGCAGTCCAAGAACTCGCCTAAGTTTAAAAAATCCTACCGAGTGGAGAGCAACCCTCCCACTCGGGGGCTTAGCTGCAGTCGAGTACTCGCCTAAGTTTGAAAAATCCTACCGAGTGGAGAGCAACCCTCCCACTCGGGGGCTTAGCTGTAGTCCAAGAACTCGCCTAAGTTTAAAAAATCCTACCGAGTGGAGAGCAACCCTCCCGCTCGGGGGCTTAGCTGCAGTTGAGTACTCGCCTAAGTTTGAAAAGTCCTACCGAGTGGAGAGCAACCCTCCCACTCGGAGGCTTAGCTGCAGTCCAGAACTCGCCTAAGTTTGAAACACATCCCTATTTGCAAGGACGACGAGGTGTAGGTCAACTGCAACCTTCTCCTTCGGAGCTACGTCACAAGTACAACGTGCGCTCCATCCCTATCGGCAAGGACGACGAGGTGCAGGTCGACTGCAACCTTCTCCTTCAGAGCTACGCCACAAGTAAAACATGTGCTCCATCCCTATCCGCAAGGACTGACGAGTGCTTGGTCGATTGCAACCTTCTCCTTGAACTCGCCACAAGTACAAGCGTCGCTCCATCCCTATCCGCAAGGACGGCGAGGTGCAGGTCGATCGCAACCTTCTCCTTCGGACTCGCCACAAGTACAACGTGCGCTCCATCCCTATCCGCAACAACGACGAGGTGGAGGTCGACTGCAACCTTCTCCTTCGGAGCTATGCCACAAGTACAACGTGCGCTCCATCCCTATCCACAAGGACGACGAGGTGCAGGTCGACTGCAACCTCCTCCTTCGGAGCTACGCCACAAGTACAACATGCGCTCCATCCCTGTCCGCAAGGACGACGGGGTGCAGGTCGCAACATCCTCCTTCGGAGCTACGCCACAAGTACAACATGCGCTCCATCCCTGTCCGCAAGGACGACGAGGTGCAGGTCGACTGCAACCTTCTCCTTCGGAGCTACGCCACACATACGACGAGGTGCAGGTCGACTGGAGTCACCACCTCAGAGCTGCATCTCAATCACAAAGATTAATCCGATCGAAGGCAAACACAAGCATATTCAGAAATAAACCAAGTTCAAGTAAATCCTAAAGTTCCGGACGACGGATCAAAAGTATTCGAGCATCAAGCCCGAAGAAGATTAACGGTTACACAATCACTCGGCATTCCGAGGCAAATAAAGGTGAAGCATAATGTTTTTCGGTCACGCATCAGGAGAAGGACTGGCTTGGTCGCAGAAACTGTCAAGGTCAGTTGTCACGTCCTAGCTAGTCCATGCATTAGTGTGTTGCATCATGTTTAACTTTCATCAGAAATTTGAAATGGGGAAGACAGAACCCCCAGAACCCCTTTCGAATCCAACTAGGGCTTACTAAAATTATTTTCAATGAACCTGAAATGCCCTTCTAAAATGCTCATCACCTTTGCTTTGGTTCAGAGCCTCTGCCAAAAGTGGTGCACAATTTTCTAGGTCATCCTAAGGTTTTTGAATTAAATCATAAGTATTTGAGTTTGGGCATTTAAATTATATAAAATATTTCAAATGCCCAAATAATCTAAACTAAAATGTTCCATCTTTGGAAATATTCCAACTAAGGACCGGTGCAGTTTGGTGAATTTTGGAGTTGTTTAAGTATTTTAGAAAGTCCACAAAGTTACGAGAAAATAGAAAAAGGAAACAGAAATGAAAAACATTACAGGCGCCACCCAACCGCCCCTGCTGCCCAGCCCACTGGGCCAGGCCAATGAGCTGCTTGGCTTGGCCAGCAGCGAGCAGTGCTCGACGGCGAGCACAGCATGCGTACCACGCAGCTGGCCGCCGCCTCGCTGCTTCCCTCACCGAGCTGCCGACGCGGAACGCTCTCTCTCTTCCCCCCCGAGCCCTCAGACACCTCTCTTCCTCCCGAGCTCCTCCCCCTCGCTCTCCCACGCCATGGCCGACGCCACCGCAGCCGCACCGTCGCTGTAGTCGCGCCCTCCGTCGTCCTTGCGCCATCCCTCGTGTCTAGGAGCTCTGCCGCCCTCCTCTTCTTCGAGCTAGCCGAGCCCCGAGCGCTCGCGTGGCCCGAGGCCTCTGCACCATCCCCGCCCGACTCTGCCGTCGCCGGAGATCCCCTTCGATGTCACCGCCGCACCAGCCCGTCCCCAACCGCACCGATTGCTTCCTCGAGATCGCCGTGAGCCCAGCTACCTCCCCCTCCTTTCCTTTCTTGCTCCCGAGCTTCGTAGCGACTGCATGGAGCTCACCCGCATGCGCCGCCGTGGAGCTCGTCGCCGACATGCTTCCGGCTATCCACCGGTCACCCCTCGGTGTCTAACATGCTCACTACATCGCGTAAAGTCTAACCCACCACTTCACGCACCTCGCCGCACACCGTAGCCACGAGTTCGTCATCACCCGAACTACGGCGGCCGCCAAGGTCGTCCCCGGCGCCGTTTCCGGCCACCCCGAGCCCAGCCAACACCACCAAGAGCTGCGGGTTGTTCCCAGCTACACATAGGCGCCTCGCGGCTCATTTGGTTCTTGGAACAATCAAAACCACTCCCGCCGCGCGTCGGCTCGCTTGGCTAAACGCCGCGTAGTTGACTCGACTTTGACGTAGGCGGGCCTGGTTGACTCTCTGATTCCATGACGGGTGGGCCCCCCCTGCTAATTAACCTAGTTAGTTTAAACTGATTTTAATTAGTTAAGTTAATTGCTGACATGCGGGACCCACTGGTCAGTTTGACCTGGACGTCCCCGTTGACCTCTGACGTCACCCTGACGCATTGCTGACGCAGTAAATGAATTACTGGAATGATTCTGTTATAGGAAATTTCAGAAAATAGTTCAAACTTCAAAAAGTCATAGAAATTTATCTGTAACTCCAAATGCAAAGATTTATATATGAAAAATGATCAGAAAAATCCATTCTATCCATTGGTAAATGTTTCATGCATGATAGAACAAGTTAACCTTGCTGTTTAAGCAGATTAAGATAATGCACCTTTATGGCTATGTTAAATGAGCTAACATTTGAATCTTTGATTCAAATGAGTTCATCCCTTTTTGTTCCAGCTTGCATTAGGTCAACACACATTCATATTGCCATGTCATAGCATGCATCATATTGTTGCATATTGCCATGTGTGTTTATTTTCGGTGTGTCTTCGTGATAGGTTACGCCTCAGGATAATCCGAATATCCGTCTGAAGGGCAGTATCCTACCACCACTACATCAGGCAAGCAACCCATTGATCATTCCGACACAAACCCATGTTCTCGCTTCTGCTCTTGTTTACTGCATTAAGACAACACGATTCAAACTATTGTGTGCTGCGGTAGTTGAACCCACTTCCTTTGCATGACCTGTCATTGCCATGGTAACTAGATGAAACCCACTAGTATGTGTAGGAGTTGATTGAGCCATGTTTGTGATTCCTACCATGCTATGCTTGCTATGCTTAGAGTTGTGTCAGGTCTGGCTCATCGGGATGATGAACTGGAGTGAAAGGTTGTGTCGGGTTCGAGAGTGAAAGTGTTGAACACGTTTTGGTAAAGGTATCGATGAGAGGCCATGTAGGATTACATGGTGGGTTGTTTCATTGAAGCCGTCCCTAAGAACTGAGTTACGTGTTTGTGATCCATGAAACAGTTACTACCACGCATTGGGCCGAAACCAATGGACCCTCTCGGCTTCTTAACCACCCTTGTTCTCTGTCCGGGAGTTGCAACTAGTTTACGGTGTTTGTAGGATATGTGTAGGAGGCCGTGCGTGGCGCTGACCCTAGGGGTGGGCTATGATGCGGTAGATACACCGTGGCCCTGTGTGCGAATGCCCGTTTGGTATCTCGGGAACCTGCACACATCGTTCGGGGCCGTTAGTAGAAACCTCGGCGGACTCCTGCGGATGGAACCCGAATAGGCGATAAACCTGGACTAGGGACTTGAGTGTTTAGGTAGGTGTGGCCGACACCCACGTTGGGCTTCCGCTTGAAGGTTGCGAGTACATGTCGTGTAAACAACGGTAAGTGGTGAGGCGTGTGTGAAGAAGTACACCCTGCAGGGTTAATATGATCTATTGAATAGCCGTGTCCGCGGAGAAGGACTTCGGGTTGCCTATACAGTTCATAGACAAGTAAATGGATACTACTAAAAGCCTCAAGATAAGTGTGAGTATCATGGATGGCCCTCTCGTGGGTTGACGAGAGAGGATCCACGGTGGAGTATTGTGATGGTGATTAGTGGACTCGTAAAGCGACAAATGCTTTTCAAGTGGTGTCACGTGGGATAGTTTAGCCAAGAGTCAAAGCTGGCTTGTTGCAAAGAACTCCACCACCTTCTTGAGAATGTGCATGTATGATAGGATTACTTGTAAGACTTCTTTGAGTACCTCCGTACTCATGTTTGTAATTAATGTTTTGGGCGACAACTTTGCCCCTCCGATGGGTTTTTGTAGACCTTGACATCGGCAGGTGAACTAGCCACCGGTGGTGATCCAAGGCTTGTGAAGGGCCTTTGTAGATAGAAGGGCTTCAACAAGCTTTCTTTCTTTTTAGAGTCCGTACTCGAGACTAGTTTGCTTCGCATGTGCTTGTATGTTTGTATGACTTGAGTGTTGGGTCATGTGACCCCTATCTATATGATATGTTATGTATGGCTCCTCGGAGCCTCTTAAATAAAGTACTTTGAGTTGTAGAGTTTTGTTGTGATGCCATGTTGTATGTACTCATATCGGGCATATTGCGTGTATGATTGAAATGCTTGGTATGAGTGGGATCCGACAATGTAGTTGTTTATCCTTGGCAGCCTCTCATATGGGGAAATGTAGTCTCGTGCTTACGGCGATAGTAGTCCGCTACAGCCCGGTTCACGAGTCCTGCTAGCCCAAAGACTACTGCTTGGACACTTGACTGGTCGGCATGTGTTTCACCGTTCCTATGTACATCCCTCGGGAAATGCCACGCGGTGATATTCGAGTCTGCCTAGCTGCTACTGCCGGGATACCGGAATCCTGTTAGCCAGATGCTACAGCCAATTCATCGTTGATGACGGACATGCTCGATGTGATTCATGTATGCATGTCCCCATGGGTTAGTGCCGCTTTGGGTTCACGACTAGCCATGTCGGCCGGGTTCTTTGTCATATGGATGCTAGCGACACTATCATATCGTGAGCCAAAAGGCATAAGCGGTCCGGGCCATGGTAAGGCGACACCCGTGGGAATACCGTGCGTGAGGCCGCAAAGTGATATGAGGTGTTACCGGCTGGGTCGATGTGACTTGGAATCGGGGTCCTGACAGCATTGACATCAGAGCTAGACTGCCTGTAGGTTCGCTAAGCCAAACTGGTCGATGTCGAGTCTAGAAATGCTTTAGTTATATCTAGGGGAATTGATTGTGGGAGGGACATAAGGCTCTTTTTACTCCTTTACCTTATGCCCTCGATCCGAGTCATCCTCTTCTCATTCTCGTGGGTATAGGACTAGGCTCTCTTCTTTCTATCGTGTTCACGTGTTACTAATCCGTAGTAACTTATAGGATTGTTGGCTACACCTCGATTCAGTTTCTACTATTTTTAGTATGCTATCGGTTGGACCAGAACCTTGATATGATGTTGTTGAGGGTTTTGCAATCTGATTTTGAATGTCTCAAATCTGTTCTTGAGCATTTACTGGATGTTATGCTGCCCGATTTTCCTAGAAATTCTAATGTCTTTGCATTGTGGCTGTGCTTTCAGATGGCCACCGTCCCCGTAACCAAGTGGTTAAATCGACCCGTTGCATTGATGTGTGTGGTCACACGACCATGTTGGTTCGGGTGATGGTCGAGACGATTCTTGATGGTATCCCGAATATACCGTCGAGGAGTAGTTTATAGATTTTAATCAAAGCCAATATCGTGCACGGTCGGGATATATCCATCTTATCACGGACTCTTGAACGCTCCTTTGTTCTTATGGACTTGGGATCACTATTGGGATGTCCATGCGGGATGCAGCCTACTCAATGATGACTATTATTCGAGCGAACTGCCTTGTTGTGCAACACCTATTTCCGCTACATGCGGCATCCCTCCACGGGCGCATGGTTACCTTCGAGGTATGTACAATGACGCATCCCATGAGGACTCTCTCCTCCGCACCACTCTTGAGATCTTTGGAAGACAAGGACCGTGAAAATCGGGCCTTGCGTATGGAACTCTTTAATGCCGCCTCGATCCTTTGGGCCACTCGATTTCGGTTTGCACACTGCCGTGCAAGCGGATACATGGACATGAGGGACTTGTACCTGTGCGAGCTGGTCTGCCAGACTTTATGGAGTGGCGTGAGGTAGGAGCCATCACCCCTCCTCGTGGACCTCGTCTGCCGCCGTTTGTTGGACCACGGCCACATCCGAGTCCCTATGGTCCGCAAGCTCCACAGGACCGTCTGTTCCCGGATGATCATGTTCCACTTCCAGGCTTGGGTGGTGACTTTTAGGAGGACTACTACGGAGCTGTCTGAGTTAGTAGTAGTAACCCTAGTATTTTAATAGTTGTATTTCCACCGTCCTGTGTGACCTGTGGAATATGACTTAGTGTGTATCATTCGAAGTGTAGAAAAATAATGTATAGGAGTTTGGAATGCTTCGGATGAGATGTAATGCCTTTCACTGTAGTTGTACTCCGTCGGGCTTGTACTAAACTATGAATGGTGTGTATGACCGTTGGTATATATATGGCAGTTTCTATATTACCATGTCATACGAATGAACATCCCTGCATTCCGTGCTTCCGTTACATTCCGCACTTCCTTGCTAAATTCTGCCATCCTGGTTTAAACCGTTGTTTTGTTTCCTAGGATGGTCAACACCCGCAACAATCCTGCTGCCCCGGAGCAGGGAGAAGCCAGCGCAGCTAGGAATGTAAATCTGCCTCAATTGCCTTCTTTGGCCGAGGTTATGTTGGAGCCAGAACGCAACAAGCGTGAGACCAATCGCTTGATGGAGCGGATTGAGCAGAATACCGCACGCCAGCCAAGGAATGATCTGGTGTCACTTAATGACTTTGTCAAGCTGTATCCACCGAAGTTCAAACATTCCGTTGAGCCTCTCGATGCGGATGGTGGCTTCGCAAACATCACCCACAAGCTACGTTACGCCAGCGTGGCTGAAGCTGATAAGGTTACCTTTGCCGCCTATCACCTCGAAGGCCCCTGCTAGCCTTTGGTGGGAGAATTATGAGGCTATCGCCGGTTGGCCAAATCACTACTTGGGCTGAATTGGTGCCGCTTTCCATGAGCATCACATCCGGAAGGTCTTATGGATCGTAAGAGGAAGAGTTCGCAACTTCACCAGGGTAGTGGTATTTGTGGATGCATACACCGTGAGTTTGGAAATCTAGCACATTATGCTCTGAAGAGGTTTCTACCGGCGCCAAGAAGCGTGCAAGGTTCCGCAAGGACTTAGCCCGAGCTTCGCCGTGATCTTCGTCTGCACGAGTGCACTTCCTTCGAAGTTAGTCAACAAGGCTATCGGTCTGAAACCGGACGGTCGACTTTGAAGCTTCATAAGCACTCCGTGACTTTGGTTCCTCATCCGCTCTGGATCTCAGAAGCGCCGGGTTTGGATTCCAAACACTGCTCTGCCACCCAGCTTCACTCCGAGGCCATCCTTTGAGGCGCCTCGCCCCAACCAGCAATATGCACCGCCCAAGACTTATGGTGGCCCCGCTGTTAATGCTGCTCCACGCCCCAACATGATAACCTGTTTCAAGTGTGGAGAGGCGGGCCACTACATCCGTGAGTGTCCCAGAACAACCCGGTCGGATCGGAAAGTCATTGGCCGTGGTAAGCCAGCAGGAAAGGTGCTCACGCTAAACCAGCCGCCATTGCCGTGGCCACGTCAACTATGTTTCAGGTGAGGAAACCCATGAGGATCCCAACGTCGTTCTCGATGCGCTCCTTGTTAATTGTCACCCGCAACTGTTCTTTTTGATCTTGGAGCATCTCATTCATTTATTTCGAGAGCTATGCTCGATTGCACAACACCACATTACGTGACATGCACACCTCCATGGAAATTCAGACTCCACGGTTCTAGATGGCAAACCTCAAGAATAAGTCATGGGAATGAAATTCTTGTCGATGATTAGTTTTCTTGCATCTCTAATAGCTCTCAAGTCCTCGGACATAAACATCATCTTGGGTATGGGTGGATGTCAGCCCATTATGCTAAGATTGATTGCTCTACTAGAACTGTTCAACTCACCCATCCTTCGGCAAGGCAGTTAATGTTTTAACCCGAGTGTCTAGCGTCGCCTATACTCCTTAAATGCCAACCCCTTCGGACCTCGAAGATATTCCGGTGATCCGTGACTTTCCGGATGTCTTTCAGAAGAAGCGCCGGTGTTCCACCCGACAGGATGTCGAGTTGTGATAGATCTTGTTCCGGAACCGTTCCAATCTCTAGAAGACCTTATAAGATGGCACCCCTAGAACTAGCCGAGCTTAAGAAACAACTCAATGAGTCCTTGCAAAAGGGTTTCATCCGTCCTAGTTCATCTCCATGGGCTTGCCCCGTCCTCTTCGTCAAGAAGAAGGATGGAACTGATCGGATGGTTGTACATTACCGACCTGTCAACTTGGTCACTATCAAGAACAAGTATCCGCTCCCTAGGATCAACGATCTGTATGATCAGCTCGCTGGATCCTCAGTCTTTTCCAAGATGGATTTGAGGTTGGGCTACCATCAAATCAAAATCAAGAACGGGGACATTCCTAAAACGGCCTTTGTTACTCGTTATGGCCAATACGAGTACACCGTCATGTCCTTCGGGTTAACCAATGCTCCAGCCACCTTCTCTCGGTTAATGAACTCAATCTTCATGGAGTATTTGGATAAATTCGTCGTGGTATACCTCGATGATATACTCATCTACTCCAAGAATGAGGAAGAACATGCCGAACATCTAAGACTAGTATTGATGAAACTTCAAGAGCACCGCCTTTATGCCAAATTCTCTAAGTGTGAATTCTGGTTGCGTAGTGACCTATCTAGGCCATGTAATCTCGGTAAGGGCATTGCCGTCAATCCCGGCGAGTTCAAGCCGTCCTTGATGGACTCCACCTGAATCGGTCAAGCAAGTTCGAGTTTCCTCGGTCTAGCGAGCTATTGCCGCCGCTTCGAGAATTTCTCCAAAGTTGCTAAGCCTCTAACCGAACTCCTCAAGAAAAGATAAAAGTTCGAATGGGCGCCATAGTGCGAGTTCAGCTTTGAGAACTGAAAAGATGCGACATCTGCTCCGCACTTGTTCCACCAGATTTTTCTAAGGACTTTATTATCTATTGCGACGCCTCGCGACAAGGACTAGGTTGCATACTCATGCAAGATCATCATGTGATTGCCTACGCTTCTCGACGATTCGTCCACATGAGGATAAATATCCCACACACGATCTAGAGCTTGCAGCGATGGTCCATGCACTCAAAACCTGGCGACATTACCTTCTTGGTAATCGTTGCGAAATTTACATCGATCACCAAAGTCTGAAATACATCTTCACCCAACCGGATTTGAGTCTCGAGCAAAGGCGTTGGGTCGAGTTGATACAGATTACGACTTAGGAATATCTTACACCCTGTGCAAAGCCAATGTCATGGTGACGACTAAGTCGCAAATCTTATTGTAACAATCTGATGTCACAACAAAGTCAACCATTTCTCCACGAGGAATTTCGTAAGCTTAACCTTCACATTGTTCCTCGAGGATTCCTTTCCACCACGGTGGCGAAACCTACCCTTACGGATCAGATCATCAAGGCACGGAAGGTAGATCCGGAATTTCCGCATCAAGAGAAACATCAAGAAAGGAGTCACAGATTGTTTCTCCATTGATGAACAAGGTGTTGTGTTCTTTGGAGACCGTCTAGTGGTTCCCAAGGTGCGCAACTTTGAGGCGATTGATCCTTAAGGAAGCTCATGAATCTCCTCTCACCATTCATCCGGTAGTACTAAAATGTATCAAGACCTCGCCAGAGGTTTTGGTGGACTAGGATGAACAGAGAAATCGCTCAATACATTGCTAAGCTGCGGCGTGCGTGCGTCGAGTTAAAGCAGAGCATCAACGGCCTGCTGGTACCCTTCAACCTTTGGCTATTCCCGAATGGAAATGGTATAAAATCGGTATGGATTTCATTACCGGGTTTCCCAGGACCAAGAGAGGGAATAATGCAATCTTCGTTGTCGTCGATCGTCTTTCCAAAGTAGCCCACTTTCTACCCGTTCGTGAGAGTATAACCGCTAGCCAGCTAGCTGATTTGTACATCTCTCGAATAGTGTCTCTTCATGGTGTTCCATTGGAGATTAACTCAGACCGTGGAAGTCTCTTCACCTCTCGATTTTGGGAAAGTTTCCAAAATGCTATGGGAACTCGTCTCTCCTTTAGCACCGCCTTCCATCCTCAATCAAGTGGTCAAGTAGAACGAGTCAATCAAATCTTAGAGGATATGCTTCGAGCTTCTGTCATCTCTTTCGGCATGAATTGGGAGAAATGCCTTCCATTCGCCGAGTTCGCTTATAACAATAGTTATCAAGATAGCTTGGGCAAAGCTCCTTCGAAGTTCTTTATGGACGGAAATGTCGAACGCCTCTTAACTGGTCGAAACCGGGAGAGACAACTCTTTGGCGGATATGATCCAGAAGCGTAAGAGCAGAGTTCGCGTTATTCGTGAGAAATTGAAAATAGCCCAATCTCGTCAAAAGAGCCAATATGATCGCAAGCATAAGCCTATGGCTTATGAAATTGGCGAGAAGGCTTACCTTGGGTTACTCCTTTGAAGGAACCCATCGATTCGGTATCAAAGGCAAGTTGACTCCTCGTTACATTGGACCCTTTCGCATTCTTGCCAAGCGAGGAGAAGTTGCCTACCAATTGGAACAACCTCGCATCTTTCCGAGTCCATGATGTCTTCCACGTTTCCCAACTCAGCGTTGCTTCTCGGATCCTATCCGTGGAGTGGACCACGAAACGCTTGATCTCCAAGATAACCTCACCTATCGAGAATATCCCGTTCGTATTCTTGATCAAGCCGAGCGTACCACTCGACGTCAGAATATCAAGTTTCTAAAGGTTCAATGGTCAAACTTGAGTATCCCACCTTTTTCACGACGGATCCTAAATCTCGGGACGAGATTCTTTTGAGTGGGGGTGATTTGTCACATCCTAGCTAGTCCATGCATTAGTGTGTTGCATCATGTTTAACTTCCATCAGAAATTTGAAATGGGGAAGACAGAACCCCCAGAACCCCTTTTGAATCCATCTAGGGCTTACTAAAATTATTTTCAATGAACCTGAAATGCCCTTCTAAAATGCTCATCACCTTTGCTTTGGTTGAGCCTCGCCAAAAGTGGTGCACAATTTTCTAGGTCATCCTAAGGTTTTGAATTAAATCATAAGTATTTGAGTTTGGGCATTTAAATTATATAAAATATTTCAAATGCCCAAATAATCCCAAACTAAAATGTTCCATCTTGGAAATATTCCAACTAAGGACCAGTGCAGTTTGGTGAATTTTGGAGTTGTTTAAGTATTTTAGAAAGTCCACAAAGTTACAGAAAATAGAAAAAGAAACAGAAATGAAAAACATTACAGGCGCCACCCAACCAGCCCACTGCTGCCCAGCCCAGCCGCCGCACCAATGAGCTGCTTGGCTTGGCCAGCAGTAGCAGTGTGCTCGACAGCGAGCCTGACATCGTGCCACGCAGCTGGCCGCCGCCTCGCCGCTTCCCTCACCGAGCTGCCGATGCGGAACGCTCTCTCTCTTCCCCCCCGAGCCCTCAGACACCTCTCTTCCTCCACAGCTCCTCCCCCTCGCTCTCCCACGCCATGGCCGACGCCACCGCAGCCGCACCGTCGCCGTAGTCGCGCCCTCCGTCACCCTTGCGCCATCCCGTCATGTCTAGGAGCTCCGCCGCCCTCCTCTTCTTCGAGCTAGCCGAGCCCTGAGCGCTCGCGTGGCCCGAGGCCTCTGCACCGACCTCGCCCGACTCCGCCGTCGCCGAAGATCCCCTTCGACGTCACCGCCGCACCAGCCCGTCCCCGACCGCACCGATTGCTTCCTCCCCCTCCTTTCCTTTCTCGCTCCCGAGCCTCGTAGCGACTGCACGGAGCTCACCCGCACGCACCGCCGCGGAGCTCGTCGCCGACGTGCTTCCGGCTATCCACCGGTCACCCCGCTGTCTAACATGCTCACTACATCGCATAAAGTCTAACCCACCACTTCACGCACCTCACCAAGACACCGTAGCCACGAGTTCGTCATCACCGAACTCCGCGGCCGCCAAGGTCGTCGCCGGCGCCGTTCCGCCACCCCGAGCCCAACTAACGCCACCAAGAGCTGCGGGTTGTTCCCAGCTACACATAGACGCCTCGCGGCTCATTTGGTTCTGGAACGATCAAAACCACTCCCGCAAGGCGTCGGCTCGGCTGCTTGGCTAAACGCCGCGTAGTTGACTCGACTTTGACGAGGCGGGCCTGGTTGACTCTCTGAGTCCATGACAGGTGGCCCCTCGCTAATTAACCTAGTTAGTTTAAACTGATTTTAATTAGTTAAGTTAATTGTCGACATGCGGACCCTTTGGTCGGTCGACTGGACGTCCCGTTGACCTCTCGACGTCACCACGACACATTCTTGTGACGAGAAATGAATTCTTGGAATTATTCTATTATAGGAAATTTCAGAAAATAGTTCAAACTTCAAAATTCATAGAAATTAATCTGTAACTTCAAATGCAAAGATTTATATATGAAAAATGATCAGAAAAATCCATTCTATCCATTGGTAAAGGTTTCATGCATGATAGAACAAGTTAACCTTGCTGTTTAAGCAGATTAAATAATGCACCTTTATGGCTATGTTAAATGAGCTAACATTTGAATCTTTGATTCAAATGAGTTCATCCCTTTTTGTTCCAGCTTGCATTAGGCCTACACACATTCATATTGCCATGTCATAGCATGCATCATATTGTTGCATATTGCCATGTGTGTTTATTTTCGGTGTGTCTTCCGTGATAGGTTACGCCTCGAGGATAATCCGAATATCCGTCGAAGGCGGTATCCTACCACCACTACATCGTGCAAGCAACCCATTGATCATTCCGATACAAACCCATGTTCTCGCTTCGCTCTTGTTTACTGCATTAAGACAACGCGATTCAAACTGTTGTGTGCTGCGGTAGTTGAACCCACTTCCTTTGCATGACTGTCATTGCCACAATAACTAGATGAAACCCACTAGTATGTGTAGGAGTTGATTGAGCCATGTTTGTGATTCCTACCATGCTATGCTTGCTATGCTTAGAGTTGTGTCGTCGGCTCATCGGGATGATGAACTGGAGTGAAAGGTTGTGTCGGGTTCGAGAGTGAAAGTGTTGAACACGTTTTGGTAAAGGTATCGATGAGAGGCCATGTAGGAGTACATGGTGGGTTGTTTCATTGAAGCCGTACCTAAGAACTAAGTTCTGTGTTTGTGATCCATGAAACAGTTACTACCACGCATTGGGCCCGAAACCAATGGACCCTCTCGGCTTCTTAACCACCCTTGTTCTCTGTCCAGGAGTTGCAACTAGTTTCTGGTGTTTGTAGGATATGTGTTGGAGGCCGTGCGTAGCGCTGACCCTAGGGGTGGGCTATGATGCGGTAGATACACCGTGGCCCGGTGTCGAATGCCCGTTTGGTATCTCGGAACCTGCACACATCGTTCGGGGCCGTTAGTGGAAACCTCGGCGAACTCCTGCGGATGGAACCCGAATAGGCGATAAACCTGGACTAGGGACTTGAGTGTTTAGGTAGGCTGTGGCCGACACCCACGTTGGGCTTCCGCTTGAAGGTTGCCGAGTACATGTCGTGTAAACAACGGTAAGGTAAACAACGGTAAGTGGTGAGAGCGTGTGTGAAGAAGTACACCCCTGCAGGGTTAATATGATCTATTCGAATAGCCGTGTCTGCGGAGAAGGACTTCTGGGTTGCCTATACAGTTCATAGACAAGTAAATGGATACTACTAAAAGCCTCAAGATAAGTGTGAGTACCGCGGATGGCCCTCTCGTGGGTTGACGAGAGAGGATCCACGGTGGAGTATTGTGATGGTGATTAGTGGACTCATGTGCGACAAATGCTTTTCAAGTGGTGTCACGTAGGATAGTTTAGCCAAGAGTCAAAGCTGGCTTGCTGCAAATAACTCCACCACCTTCTTGAGAATGTGCATGTATGATAGGATTACATTGTAAGACTTCTTGAGTACCTCCGTACTCATGTTTGTAATTAATGTTTTCAGACGACAACACTGCCCCCTCCGATGGGTTTCATGTAGACCTTGACATCGACAGTGAACTAGCCACCGGTGGTGATCCAAGGCTTGTGAAGGGCCACTATAGATAGAAGGGCTTCAACAAGCTTTCTTTCTTTTTAGAGTCGTACTCGAGACTAGTTTGCTTCGCATGTGCTTGTATGTTTGTATGACTTGAGTGTTGGGTCATGTGACCCCTATCTGTATGGATATGTTATGTATGGCTCCTCGGGCCTCTTAAATAAAGTACTTTGAGTTGTAGAGTTTTCTTTGTGATGCCATGTTGTATGTACTCATATCGGGCATATTGCATGTATGATTGAAATGCTTGGTATGAGTGGGATCCAACAATCTAGTTGTTTATCCTTGGCAGCCTCTCATATGGGGAAATGTAGTCTCGTGCTTACGGCGATAGTAGTCCGCTACTGCCCGGTTCACGAGTCCTGCTAGCCCAAAGACTCTGCTTGGACACTTGATGGCGGCATGTGTTTCACTTCGTTCCTATATGTCTGTCCCATTGGGGAAATGTCACGCGGTGATATTGAGTCCTGCCTAGCCTGCTACAGCCGGGATACGGAGTCTGTTAGCCAGTGCTACAGCCAATTCATCGTTGATGACCGACATGCTCGATGTGATTCATGTATGCCTGTCCCCATAGGTTAGCACCGCTTTGGGTTCACGACTAGCCATGTCGGCCCGGTTCTTTGTCATATGGATGCTAGCGACACTATCATATCGTGAGCCAAAAGGCTTAAATGGTCCGGGCCATGGTAAGGCGACACCCGTGGGAATACCGTGCGTGAGGCCGCAAAGTGATATGAGGTGTTACCGGCTGGGTCGATGTGACTTGGAATCGGGGTCCTGACATCAATGCTGTCTGCAATACGAGTGGCGGCATCAAGGAAGGTGTCCATGAAAGACTGAAAAGTGTGCCTCTTCGTGTTAGCAACCTTGAGTTACGCCGACTTGTTTTCATTGGCGTCCTTGCGGTGCACTCGGACCAAGGACAACGTGACATCGATGCCACAATGAGCGAGATGACTTCTTCCATTCTTGCACTCGCTCGGGGATTTGATTCAGTCGAGCCATCAGAGACTCAAGATCCTGAGACAATTCCGCCTGAGGCCAGAGTTCAGCATCAACCCGAGGCATTGCAGCTTTCAGGCGGGCAAGATAAGCAACCGCGCTATCTATACGAGATTCCAACCACAACATGTTCATCGCGACATCATCCTTGACCGGACAGTTTATGGGATCAAGACCCGTCTCGACCCGTCCAGTTTCTGCTTCAAAGTCTTGGCAAAATTCTACACAGTCGAGTGAATGGTGAGTCGATGGTATAATTAGACTTGACAGTCGACAGAAATAAGACAGATTATTCAGTACCTTCAGGTTTTAAGACCAGCTTTGCAGCAAGCTGGGCCAGATAAGACTCCAGCTCGTTATTCTTGGCCTTGAGACTCCCAAGCTCATCGGTCAGTTTCTCCTTGTCCTTCTTCAGTTGCTCGACCTCCCGATTGGCGTCAGAAACAACAGTCTTCATCTTGGAGTTTTCTTCTTCTAACTTGCCGACTGAAGCAAGCTTCTTGTCAGCAAGTGCTATTTTCTCACGCGCCTCCTTCTGTGCTGCAGCAAGATCCAGATCCTTCTTCTCCAAAGCCTTCTTCATTTTCTCTAAACAAATAACATTCTTCAGACGGGCTTGGAGTTGGCGGTTTTCACTACATACATCTGCTCGAGTGGAGTCACTCGGTTCAAAAAATGGAAAGGAAAAGTGCCAGTAGCAGGATAACAGTTGGCGATTGGTTACCTCCCATGGCAGCTACTTCGTCACGAGCGGTCTTGAGATTCTTCTTGGCCAATTCCAGATCAAGGTTGATGCTGATTTGTTGTTTGTTCATTGCAGAAAGCTGAGCCCCAAGATCACAAGATTTCTGCAGTTAAAGCCATATCAGTCGACAGAGATAAAAAGACATCACAATGATAGCTACTCTAAGACTACCACCGAATCAAACATTCGACGGCTGTCTCGGGGACTACACCCAGTGGGTGCACTTAGCGTGCCCCCACAGATTTGGTAAAAAAAGAGAGAGTTCCTGTTCTCAGACCACAGTCGACTGCCCGTAGTCAACTACGGTCTCGGGGACTACACCCAGTGGGTGCACTCTACGTGCCCCCACTAGTGCAAAGATTCAGCTCAAATCGACTCAAAGAGACACGCATTTTCAAAACAGCCACACCCCAGTGGGCTATCAGACAAGAAATACAGCCGATCGGAAAATTAACTAACCTGGACATTGGCTTGCAGAGCAGCTCCAGCGTTGAAGGCTACCTGACTAGCGTCATGCACCACTTTCATTTGTCCCATCACCAGATTCAACTGAAGAAGAGCTTCCTTGGCAGCAGCCGGTGGATCTTCCGGAGTTTGATATACAGTAAAAAGTGATGAAGGCAGAGCAATTGAAGCAGCCGCCGGATCCGAAGCAGAGGGTTGTATCGGCGCAGCAGAAGTTTGAGCAGCTGATCCTGAGGGGCAATCAGTCGACAACGGAACATCGAAGGAGACGCTGGTTCGAGCCGGATCTGTCGATCGCTCGACCATCGTCCCAGGCGTCACAGTCGACCGACGAACCTAGACTTCAGGCGCCTTCCCGCCCAGTTCCTTTTCCTTCCTCCTCCTCCCTCTCAGCGGTACCTCTTCTTCATTGTCCGGGAGCACAAGAACGTCTCGTGGAACTGCAATAAACAGAGAAAGCCATAAGGATAACTGACAAACCAACCAGTCGACCAAATAAATTTGAGTCGGGCAGACTTACTGGCTTTGGAGGTGACAGCGTCGTCAGCTTCCCCGTCGGCTGGAGTCTTGTCAATATCCATGTCAGTCGTAGCTGAGGTCGGGCTATACAAGTTCATCATCCACTTGGTCAGAACAAGAAAACCGGTCGGAACAGGAAAATCGGTCGGAACAGGAAAATATGAGAAGAACGTTTACCCAGAGGCAACAGGGACATCCATCTTGATTCTAGGCAAGGTCTTCCGAGCCTTTGAAAGATTAACTTTGGGCTGCTTGGTGGCCTTCTCAGTCAATTCTGGAGTCGAGGACCGGGCGCGCTTGTGAGATGGAGCACTCGACACTACAGCTTTGCCGCGCTTGCTCGCGGGATCATGGCGCAGCTTGGATCGACGTTTAGAACGAGGCGGTGAGTCGGCCACTTCCTCATCGTCCGACTCATCGCTCTCATCTTCATCATCGTCAGCTGGAGACTCCCACTCGCCGTTCTCCTCGGCACTGTCCTCGCCCTCTTGGTCTTGCTCCAGAGATTGTTCACCATTGGGCATTGAATACATCTCCGTGTAGATCTGCAAAACAAGGGACCGATCATAAGTCAGTCGGATCAACAATCAGTCGGAAAATACGTTCAAAAATTCAATCATGATGACCAGACCTTGTCCGCAGGTTCTTATCCTTTGAAAGGGTCGACTCTCCTAGCGCCCCTAGGGTTGTCCTTGTTCCCGGTGATCCCCATCAACCACTTGGCCACTGTTTTGGCCTCCACCTCCTCCGGATGAACCCGAGCGGTGTCGCCAGCCCCGGAGTACATTCACATGGAGTGGTCTCGAGCTTGAAGGGGTTGGATCCGCCGACTGAGGAACACCTCGAGCAGGTCCATACCGGTGACACCTTGGTTGATAGTTGGACTACTTTCTCAACTAGCATGCCTGTCTCCGCCTTCTCCGCAGGAGTCACTTGCAATGAAGATGGAGTTTGAACACGATCAAAAGAGAAAGGGGGAGCCGGTCGACCGGCACGGGTCGCAATATCCGAGCGAGAGAACCGGATCATTGCCAGCCCCTGACCGACTCCGGAAGAGTCATCGGGGGGAAAGAACTCCTCTTCCTCTTTTGAATGCCCAGACCCTCACACGTCTGAATAATGTGGGTCTTCTCGTCGTTCGAGTTTGCTTTCTTCACAGTTTGGGATCGGATGGTAAAGATGTGCTTGAAAAGGCCCCAGTGCGGTCGGCACCCCAGGAAATTCTCACACATGGAGACGAATGCAGCAAGATATGTGATGGTATTGGGGGTAAAATGGTGGAGTTGGTGACCAAAGTAATTCAGGAAACCTCGAAAGAAGGGATGCGGTGGAAGCGAGAAGCCGCGGTCGACATGAGTGGCGAGCAGAACACACTCACCCGGTCGCGGCTGCGGCTCCATTTCTCTTCCCGGCAGACGCGCGGACTTATGGACGATCAGCCCGAACTCGGCCATATCATCTAAGTCCTCCAGCCGAAGTGAAGATCGGATCCAATCTCCTTGGATCCAACCCGATGGCAGCCCCGAGCGCGATGAAGACCCCCGATTCATCTTCTTGCTCTTCGCCGCACCCTTCGCCTTTTTCACATGCTCTAGAGCCGCCGTTTTGTCCTTCCCCATGGCGGCGGAGCAGCGGCGTCGAGAGTGGATGGGCTGGACGAAGTGGAGATGCGAGAAGAAGAAGAAGAAGAGAAATGGACGCGCACAGTGCAAACACCTTGGCCTTGCCGCTTTTAAAGGCTCGCTTCCGAGTGGCTGACGCGTGGGCCCGAGCTATCCTGTCAAATCCCCCAGCAGTCGCGCATGGGATACATGGCAAAAAAGGTGGCGCGGAAATCCAAACATCCTATTTATCTATTCCACTTACCGCGGAGCGCTCCGCCTGGCGCGCTTCCACCAAAATTTCGAATCCCGTGAAATCCGGGATCCTTTGCAACCGATCACGCCAAAGATTTCATGTCAGAAACATCACTCGACAGACACCGTTGTACAAACCAGTCGGCAATTCCTGAATCGATCAAGGCGACTGAAACGAAGCTAAAGTTCTAACAACTGGCCTCCACTTAGAGGTGAAGACAAGTCAAAGCAAGAGCAAAATCAAGGTCAACTTCATCTTTCTTTTTCACTCGAACCTTGATCCATTCGGGAGCTAATGATGAGGACACAAACTTGGGATAGGGTAATAGGCCAGACCTATATGCCCTATCTAAGGTCCTTGTCCTAAGAATAAAGAAGCTCAAGAATCAGAAGAAGGGATCCAACAGAGGTGTCGAGTAAATTCCACTCGACCTATCATTCACTCGGATAGACACTCGACCATAAAACCACTCGACATATAAGAAGACCTAAAGCCGCTCTGCGCAGCAACGGTCATTCACTTATTCGTATATTTAATGACCATTTGTAGCACTTCAATACAGGCATTACCTGTAACGCCACCTCTTTATGTACAATGAATCCTATGTAACAGAGGGGAGCTGGGGTCCTGGCACACTCTATATAAGCCACCCCCCTCCTCTGGGACAAGGGTTCGCATCTTCTGTAACTCACGCGCATATAATCCAGTCGACCGCCTCCGGGCTCCGAGATGTAGGGCTGTTACTTCCTCCGAGAAGGGCTTGAACTCCTAAACCTTGCATGTACAACTCTTCCATAGCTGAGATCTTGCCTCTACATTACCTACCCCCTATTCTAGTGTCAGACTTAGAACCACGACAATGGCCTCATGAGTTTGCTTTTGGATTAACTGTAGTGCATCATACCGGTTTATGCTTCATGTGAGAGTCGTACATATCCTCATTAGATGTACCTCTGGAGAAAATATCACATGGAAACCAAGTTTCAATGGAAACTGGTGAAAACCACAAGGAAACTATGTTTTAAAGTTTTGAAAAAATCTCAAAAAAAAAAAGAGACGTTAAGAGTGTGATGTTCTAGTACCACGTGAAATTCCCAAGTTCAAACACAATAGCACTTACGAGGTACGAAAAAAAATCAACATTGAATAGTGCCAAACAGTACACGTCACTATTCATTATTGAATTTGTTCTTTTCATAGCTCGTAAATGCTAATGCATTTGAACTTGAATTATTTCATGGTAATAGAACATCAGCCTCTAAACGTCCTGAATTCTTCTCAGATTTTTTTGAAACTTTTAAAAGTGGTTTCCACGAAGTTTTCTTTGAAACCTGGTTTCCATAGAATATTCTCTCGTACCCCTGCCTATGATGGTTCTGAACTCAAATAATATAGTATATGTATATTTGATCAATGTGGTACTATTATATCCTAATGTTATACCATATGCCGATATTGATGTACATGAGTGAGACTAAGGACCAAAGATGGCAGCCCAATGTGTTGAAACAAGATAAGTGCGCACAAGCCCTTTTCAGGTGGCGACACCAGGTTGCGCCCCAACCTCTAGTTGCCTAGTAAGAGCAGCTCCTTAAGTAAAAAGTTGAGCGGTGCCGGTAGCTACCGACATTTGTCTAGCTAGTCAGCTAGCGATACCTCACACTATATACTTATTTATGCAATGTACTCCCTTCTTTTTATTTACTCACGTATTAACTTTGGTCAAAATCAAACTTTGTAAACTTTGACAAAGTTTATAGACAAAAATATTAACATATACAATGACAAATCAATACAATTAGATTCATTATCTAATAGACTTTCACATCATATAGATTTACTATTGTAAATATTCATATATTTTTCTTTAAACTTGGCCAAACTTTATGAAGTTTGACTTCTGTCAAATCTAATATGCAGAATAAATAAAAAAGGAGGGGGTATAAAAAAGTTTTCTAAGTTTACAAAATATTGGTATTTCAGCAGCTACCACACCACTGATATACTTTACATGCAAAAGTAAGATCAATGTGGCAGACCCAATATCTCTCTCCCATGCAATAAATTCAACCTTTTATTTTACTCTGACTAATTTAAGACATCCATATCTAAGTCATATATCCGTTTTGAAACTTTCTTTATATTTGAACTCCTTGTTCGTAACATTTAAAATGAGACCAGTTTGGATATTTTTAACAACATTTAAAGTTGAACATACATTTCACATTTCGAAGTAATCAGTTTCATAATGCTAAATTACAATTTCACTTTATGTACTTACTATTTCACAATTCTGAATCTACATTTTACTTTTCACTTGCTTGTTTTACAAAAATAACATCTATTTCAAATGCACATTTCTCAAGTAACCTATTTCAGTTTTTTAAATAAAATGGTTTCACATTTCCAAATAATCAGTTTCACATTGACACATTATAATTTCACTTTCTGTGGTTTACAATTCAGAATCTACAATTGACAATTCAGAACACATATTTCACTTTTTACTGCCTTGTTCACAGAAACCACATCTATTTGAATTGCATATTTTTGAAGTAACATATTTCACTGTTTTAAAAAAAACTTGTTACCCATTTCCAGATAATCAGTTCCACACATTTACATTTTAGTTTCATATTATGTTTCACTTTCAGAACCTACATTTCACTTTTCATTGGCCTGTTTCACAAAAATCACATCTATTTCAATTGCATATTATTGAAATAACTTATTTTACTTTTTTGAAAGTTTTCACCGGTTTGTTTCATAAAACTCACATCTATTTCAATTGCATATTATTTAAAAACATATTTCACTCTTCTGAAATAAGCTATTACACATTTCTAAAAATCAGTTTCACAAGTTGAAATTTCAATTTCATATTGTTTTTCACTTCAAGAACCTACATGTCACTTTTCACTAGGTGATTTCACAAAATTAACATCTATTTAAATTACATATTAAAAACATATTTCACATGTTTGAAATAAACTGTTATACATTTTCAGATAATCAGTTTAGCATAGATGTCATTTCAGTTTCATATTTGGATTAATATAGGTTTCGAGTGAAATAAGTTAGTTTTACGTATTTCTATTGAAAATGTTTGTTTCATATTTTGAAGTGAAATAGGTTTGTTCCACATACGAAATGTGAAACCTTGAAATTTAAATGTGTTTGAAATGTATCAAGATTGGTCTAGTTCTAAAGGTATTGGCGCCAGACGTACAAATATATAAATTATTTCAAAAACAAACTCATGCTTTTAAAGCTATAAAGGTTTTACTTGACTAAAATGAAATAAAATCCATGGATTCGTTTGCAAGGGAGAGAGAAGAGAAAATTGAATGGGTGTCCTTGCCACAAAAAAAGTAGTACTATGGGTCCCTTTAGACTAGCAAAAGGAAGTACTTTGTGTACTTAGATGGGATCCACTAGATGTATTTGCCTAGTATAAATTTTTTATAGTCAAAAATTGAAAATAAACAAAGTGACGACCGCACAAATCTTAACGCAGAGACAAACAACAGATGTGTTACCGGTAGGTAACGTTAACACTCAAAATGAGTTGCTGGAGCAACCCCAATGCGCCGACCCAAAAAGATGTGGATTTTGTCCATTTGGGTTAGCCGGACAGACGGGATTGTCTGCTTTCTCTTTTGGGCCGGCCGCTTCGCCCAACGGTGACCGATGCATTTTTCTGCGACCACTTAATTTTTTTTAAATACGTCCGAATTTTACATAATTAAACAGTAAACGGTCGGTCAACTGCCAGCGAAAGTCCACTTAAACATTAATAAAATATAAAAGATCTAAAAGTACGCCTCCGAGTCACCCAGCACGCTACCCTAGCCATTGTTGCGTCGCCGGTGAGGTCGACGAAGGCTAGAGGCGGCCCAACCCATGGGAATGCAGTCTCCCATGCCGCTCGCATAGATTCCTCCGGTGTCTGCTCCACCGGCGACATTGTTGTGCGACGCACGTGCTCCTCCCTCTCTTTCTGTTGGTGCCCTTCCTCCTTCTCCCATGCCCAGCGGGCGCGACCCTCTTCCTCCTCATGCTCGCCCTGCATCTGGATCTCGGCACGCTCCTCTGCATGGTGGCATTGTCGGCAGTGCTCCAGGCAGGCCACCTCTTGCTCTAGTGACGCTCCCAGCGCTATGGCCGACGTGCTCACCCACTCACGGAGGATGTTGGTCTACGCGTACATCTCCAGCTCGGGCTCCCTGGGTGGCATGCGCGTGGGCGTGTGCTCGGGCTCAGCTTTGGGCTCAGGCAATGGCGGCGGCGGTGGGGGTAGACGCAGTCCCCTGGAGCCGACAACGCGAGGGCCTCCTCCAAGCCATCCCAGCGTGCGTCCTCCTTGCGTTGGCTCTCCTCCAGGGCGCTCTGCTTCCAAGGCAGTCTGGCAGGCCGCCCCTCCTCCTCTAGAGCCACCTTCGAGGGCGGTGGCACGAACCAAGGGTCAAGCTGAACGCCACCGTGGTGGGTCACGTCATTCTTGGTGGCGAACCAGACCTCCTAGTTGGGGGAGTCTGTTGCATACACTGGGTCGCACCACTGCTCCGAGTATAAGAGGGCACGCCGCCTGTGCACCTTCTTTGCTTGCGCCGACGCTGACCGCGGTACCCCCGACAACGTGGTGCAGTGGGGGACAAGGTGCCACCCATGGGGGAGGTTGACGTTCGGCCACATAGCAAATGGCGGTAGTACCAGTGGTACCACGCGTGGTGCATGGGGACGTAGAGCCGGTCCTGTGGGCGACGACCCCTTGCCACATGCGGCACCAACGTGTAGGCGTCCTTTAGCGGAGGAGGCGAAGGCAGGGGAGGCGTGCAGGATGAGCCGGCGTGGAACTTGCCCTTGTGCTTGTTGAAGAAACCCATGGCGAGCTTCCTAGGGTTTGCTGTCACCGGCAAGAGAGCGAGAGGAGCTAGATGTCGACGGGAGAAGTGGATGAGGCCGTCCCCCATGCTTGTATTAAAAAGGACGAGCATGTTGGAGGCTTCCAGACGCTTCCATACGGGTTCAGGTTAGGTGGACTCATTGACTATGACCACGGGGTAGATGTGCGGCCGACGCGCGGGCCCAAGGAAAACACTGAGCAGACACATGGCGCGTCCCTCTCGTGTCCGCGCTAATGCAAATCGGGCGCAATTATTGGCCGCAAATGCATCTAGGTGGACAGCGAACAGAAAACTTATGGGGTTGGGTCGTCGCGTTGGCCCAGTGTTTTCATCCGTTTGGACGTAAACGGACATGTGCAGACAGTTTGGGTCGGCACATTGGAGTTGCTCTAAGAGCATCTACAACCGATATTACCAAAGCCGACCCCCTATATGCCCATGGATGCGCTAGGGCGCATCCGTGAATAGTGACCGGCCAGTTCGCAAATTCTCGCCCGCACAACTGTGTACCTCATATATGGAATGATATATCTATAGTACGCATGCAACATGATGATGAACTACTCTACGTGATGAAACAATGGACAAAGATATTTGATGGGGGGATGAAGCATGAAAATTATAAATTTTCCTACGAACAACCAATATCTATCTAGGAGAAGCATAACAAAGAGAGGGGAGAGTGTGTCTACGCACCCTCGTAGACCATTAAGTGGAAGCATATATCACGTGGTTGATGTAGTCGTACTCGTCACGGTCAAATCTCGATCCAAACCGATGAAGTACCGAACGGACATCACCTCCGTGTTCAGATACTATGGCTCGATGATGTCTCCTCTTCCTTGATCCAGCAAGCGAGGGAGGAGAAGTAGATGTGATTGCAGGGAGCACGGCATCGTGACGGTGATGGTGGTGGAGTGATTCCGGCAGTACAACACCAAGCACTACCGAAACAACAAAGACGGAGGAGTTACGAAGTAACGGGAGAGAGAGAGGGCGGGCAAGGGCTTGTGTGTCCTCTTGGAGGCGCCCCATCCCCTGTATATATAGGTGGAGGGGCGAGGTGGCTAGCCCTCCAAGCCCTAGGGGTGCACCAAGTGGGGGAGGGATTTGGACTCCTAGTCCAACTCCCTCCTTTTCCATACACACATGGACTTTCCACCTCTTCCAAGCCACATGGGCCTTGAGAAACTTGTGCGCCTGGCCCAATAAGACCAGGGCACCTCCCCTCAGCCCATGCTAGTCCCTTGGGACGTGGTGGAACCCTTGGTGGACTTCTGGACTCCTCCGGAAGTTTCCGAAACCTTCTAGGAGCTTCCCACACAGGTACGCGTCAGTGCTATACACACGGTTTTAAACCCCTTTCCGCGACGGCATTTGGAACCGTCGCCAAGTGAGTGTGGGCGATAGGGTGTCCTTCCCACACGATCCAGAAACCGTCGGGGATATGGAGCCATGATCTAGAGTCCTTGCAAAGTGTAATCGTGTGCGATGCAACACACACTAAATTCTTTCGCACGTGTGGGATCAGTGATTAAACGTTTCTAATGACGCAGTGAAACCAAACGTGTGTCGTAATGAACCATTTGGGAAACAATATGTAAGGCGCACGGGCCAACATATGAACTGTGTGTGATATGTGCCCCATCGAACACATGTTTTCTGCGGAACCCGTCTGCCATGCAAGATTCCATCGCACACATTTCCCAACAATTACTGTGTGCGATAATGTTCTATCACAAATGGTTCAGGAGCCCATTCTCACACATACAAGTGCTGCAGACCGTTTGTGATTTGTTGTGTATCACTGATGGTTGCGACAAGAGTGACGTGTGCTTTTCGTTTGGGACCCCACACGTTTCCTGAAAAAATTACGACTGAGATTGTATTTTACATTGGGCATGGTTTACTCCGAGCTCTCGTAGTACCGCTGCAAATCGTTTGCGATCTGTTGTGTATCACCGATGGTTCCGCTACGATTGACGTATGCTTTCCGATGTGGATCGCACACACTCAATTAGTTGAACCGTGTGCGGACCAATTGCTAGGTTAAAACAAAAATATCCCATTTTGAATCGGCATGCAAAAAGCAAATTCGCCACAATATTCAGTTGAACAAATAGTGTCCACAGGAAGAACATTCATCAGATTTCGCAACAATTGCAATTGAACATATGGTAGCTAAATTCTAATGATTTGTCCACACATATATGCATTACATAGTTAATCATAGTGTACGAAATACGAAGACCTCATCAGATGGAAAACAATGGATCCATGCGTATATGTTTGGCGGCTATCTCTTACACAATGTTTCAGGAGAACGCATACTAAAATATTCATTATCTCTAGTGGGATTGATGTAGTGATCCAGGAAGAAGTTGCTGATAAATCTCCGAACCATCAGCAATTCACCAGTCGGGAGCGGTTCAGGGGTCCTCGGTTCTAAGATGAGCTGCAATATTTTTAAGATCAGAATGTGCCATATGAGCGGAGTAGAAGACATTAATTAATATAGACTTATTGGTACTAATTCGCGAGGATCAGCACAACTATCAGCAGATTTGCAGATGGAGATCATGTGTCTGCAAACATAGTATCCACAAAGGTTGGTCCCTGCTTGTTGCCGAGGACACTGAATTTTTTTTGTACAGAATTAGTCATTTATTTGTCCTGTTAGGAAAAACCTAACCGGTGTTAGATATATTATTTTTTCTTCGGAAAAAATAGAAAGAGGTTTATTTAGAAGCTTGAACATTTGACTAGCGTAAGAAAAGGCATTTGCAGACTATTGGGAATTTTTCCGACAATAACGAATTTTGGTGTGTTTGATACGTCTCCAATGTATCTATAATTTTTGATTGTTCCATGCTGTTATATTATCATCCTTGGATATTTTATAATCATTTTATAGTCATTTTATAACATTTTTCGGTACTAACCTATTGACATAGTGCCAAGTGCCAGTTGCAGTTTTTTGCATGTTTTTTACATCCCAGGAAATCAATATCAAATGGGGTCCAAACACCGCGAAACTTTTTGTGGATTTTTTATGGACCAGAAGACCACCTATGGGCCAGAGCTGCACCTGGGGGGTGCCCCGAGGGGGGCACAACCCACCAGGGCGCGCCTGGGGACCCAGGCGCGCCCAGGTGGGTTGTGCCCACCTCGGTGGCCTCCCGCACCCCCTCTTTGCCCTATAAAATCCCAAATATTCCAAAAACCCTCGAGGGTTAACCTAGATCAGAAGTTCCGCCGCCGCAAGGCTCTGTAGCCACTAGAAACCAATGTAGACCCGGTTCCGGCACCCTGTCAGATGGAGGAATCATCTCCGGTGGCCATCTTCATCATCCCGGCGGCCACCATGATGAGGAGTGAGTAGTCCACGCTCAGGGCTGAGGGTTTGTACCAGTAGCCATGTGTTTAATCTCTCTCTCTCTCTCTCTCTCTCTCTCTCTCTCTCTCTCGTGTTCTTGAGATGTCACGATCTTGATGTATCGCGGGCTTTGTTAATATAGTCGAATCATATGGTGTTTTCCCCTCTCTATCTTGTTGTGATGAATTGAGTTTTCCCTTTGAGATTTTGTTGTTATCGGATTGAATACTTTTATGGATTTGAGAACACTTGATACATGTCTTGCAATTGAATACTCATGGTGACACTGGGTTATCGTATTGATTCACTTGATACATATTTTGGCACTCAACTCGTGGATTCCCGAGGTGACATTGGGGTATTCTATGCATAGGGGTTGATGCACGTTCTTGTCTTTGCCTCTCCGGTAGAAATCCCGGGGCACTCTTTGAAGTTCTTTGTGATGGATTGAGTATTATGAATATATATTTGCTTTGGTGTTATTTTAGTACAAACTCTAGGATAGATCGAACGGAAAGAATAGCTTTGTGTTATTTTAGTACGAACTCTTGAATAGATCGAACGGAAAGAATAGCTTTGAGGTGGTTTCGTACCCTACAAACAATTTATTCTTATGTCCTCCGCTAGATAGGGACTTTGAAGTGATTCTTCATTGCACTTTGAGGGGTGGTTATATGATCCAAGTATATTAGCATTGTTGAGAGATTGCACTAGCGAAAGTACAGACCCTAGGCCTCATTTTCAAGCATTGCAATACCGTATTTGTGCACGTTTACTATTTGCTACCTTGTTGTTTTTATTTATTCAGATTATAAAAATATATTTCTACCATCAATATTGCACTTTTATCACCATCTCTTCACCGGACTAGTGCACGTATACAATTTGCCATTGTATTGGGTGTGTTCGGGACATAAGAGATTTCTTGTATTTGGTTGCAGGGTTGTTTGAGAGAGACCATCTTCATCCTACACCTCCCACGAATTGATAGACCTTAGGTCATCCACTTGAGGGAAAATTGCTACTGTCCTACAAAACTTTTCACTTGGAGGCCCTACACGAGTCTACAAGAATAAACTTGTGTAGTAGACATCAAGCTCTTTTCCGGCGCCGTTGCCAGGGAGGTGAGCGCATGAAGGTATATCTTTAAATCTTTCAACTGAATCTTTTAGTTTCTTGTTTTATCACTAGTTTGGTTTATAAAAGAAAACTACGTAAAAAAATGGAGTTGAGGTTGCATCATATTATTGATCATCTTTATAATATCTTTCTTGAAAATGATGGATCAGAAAATTATGCTCAACTGTTAGAAGAAGAATTCCATAAAATGTTTGACAATAAATCTTTGAACGATGAGTATGATTGCAATGTTGTTAGTATTAATTCTTTGAATATCCATGATGCTAATGATATGCAAAGCCATAAGCTTGGGGATGCTATGTTTGGTGAATATGATATTTTTACTCCCCCAAGTTTTGATGAGAAAATTTATTATGATGAAAGCATGCCTCCTATTTATGATGATTATATTGATGAAAGTGGGTTTGGAAGAGTGTCAACTCTAGGTACTAATGGTCCCACTATTTTGGAGGGTGTTGAATCTTATTGTAATAATTATGAAAGTGGATTTGGAGAGGTCATGACTTTATTTACTGATGAATCCACTATTTAGGAAGAGGTTTCAATTGATTATTATGAGAACAAGGTTGCTATCTATGATGATTATGGTGATGACATGTATGCTATAAAGAATAATGATAACCATGAAACTTGTCATCATGATTTTAATTTTCACTCTCATGATAGTTATTTTGTTGAATTTGCTCCCACTACTATTGATGAGAAGAAATTTGCTTATGTGGAGAGTAATAAAATCTCTATGCTTGTGGATCATGAAAATAATGCTTTATGTGATAGCTATATTGTTGAATTCATTCATGATGCTACTTAAAATTATTATGAGAGGGGAGGATATGCTCATATACATTTCAACAACATCAAGTTTCCTCTCTTTATGTTGAAAGTTTTGAAGTTGTGCTTGTTTTGCCTTCCGATGCTAGTTGATTCTTGCTCCCATGAATTATTTGCTCACAAAATCCCTATGCATAGGAAGTGGGTTAGACTTAAATGTGCTATTAATATGCTTCATGATTCTCTCTTTGTGTTTCATTTCTTATCTTTTATGCGAGCATCATTGAAATCATCATGCCTAGCTAAAAGGCATTAAAGAAAAGCGCTTGTTGTGAGACAACCCAACATTTACCCCTACTATTTTTTGTGTGTTAACATGATTAAGATACTGTAGTAATCATGTTTTATTGCTTTTGTTTCAATAAAATGCCAAGTAAAGCATTTGGGATCATGTTGGGTGATAGTTGATTTGATCTTGCTGAAAAACAGAAACTTTTGCGCTCACAAAAATAATTCTCATTTTGAACAGAAGAGTGATTTTGAGTTGATTCTTTTTGCAGAATATTAATATACAATTTTCTCACGTGGTAATAATTTCTCCATAATTTTTGGAGTATCATAAGTATGGTAGTTATCAAGATCATTACAGACTATTCTGTTTTTGACAGATTCTGTTTTCAATGCATAGTTTGCTTGTTTTCTAGTTTCTATGTCCTAATTGCTCAATATAAATTGTGGAAATGATATGCTACAGTAGGCATTGTGTGGAAACAATTATCAATATTGTATTTGACAGTACCAAAGTGAAATGGTTTGCTCTTTATCATACTAACCTATCTCACAAAGTTCCGTTAAGTTTTGTGTGATGGAAGTTTTCAAGTTTTGGTGAGATGTCGATATGAGGAGAATAAGGAGTGATAAGACCCTAAGCTCTGGGATGCCCAAGGCACCCCAAGGTAATATTCAAGGAAGATCCAAGCAACTAAGCTTGGGGGTGCCCCGGAGGGCATCCCCTCTTTCGTCTCCAACATTATCGGTAACCTCACTTGGAGCTATGTTTTCATTCGTCACATGATATGTGTTTTGCTTGGAGCGTCAATTTATTTTGTCAGGATTCGCTTACTGTTATTTAGAATAATGTTTTGCATATTTTATTTCAATAAAAGTGGCAATGATAGCGTTTGCCATGCTTATTTTACATGTATACATGTTGCTGTTTGAAAACAGAAAGTTTACCGCTGTTGCAAAAATTCCCTAGAAAAGTCAGAATGTGTTAAAATGTTGAAACTTTTTGCACAATAATCTCTGACAATTTTACTACAGTGTGGTAAATTTCCATATTTTTGGAGTTAGGGAAGTATTGATACTCCTGCATTCTTTATAGACTGCACTGCTTTGGGAGATTGCTGTTATGTTTGCATTGTTTGCATATGTTTGCTTGTTTAATGTTTCTATTTGAGGATAGGAGTATTAAATATGTAGAGGCATTTAGTAGGCAATGTTGAATAATAATTTTAGTGATTTGCTACAGTAGAGAATGATAAGGTTTTTGCATTGGTTTATACTAACTTATCTCACGAGTTCTTGTTGAGTTTTGTGTGGATGAAGCTTTTGAGATTTATGAAAACTGTGATATGAGAGGAATTAAGGAGACGCAAAAGGTCAAGATTGGGGATTCCCAAGGCACCCCAAGATAATATTTCAAGAAGTATCAAGCATCTAAGCTTGGGGATACCCCGGTAGGCATCCCACCTTTCTTCTTCAACAATTATCGGTTAGTATCAGTTGAGCCTAAGTTTTTGCTTCTTCACACAATGTGTGCTATTCTTAGAATGCCATTTTATTTTCATTTTTCTTGCTGTTTTAATAAAATACTTAGATCTGAAAGTTTTTAAATAAAATAGAGTCCCCAAATAGTTGCCAAGGAGGCTAGGTAAGCGGCACGCACATCCCGTCAATGAAGCTCTTTTCTATGGAATTGCTCTAGTGCTTCACTTATATATTTTTGAGCATGGCGTGCTATAGTATTTTTGAAGAAATTCTCTCTTGCTTCACTTAGATTTATTTGAGAGTTAGTAAAGTTTTCAAGAAATTCTCTCTTGCTTCACTTAGATTTATTTGAGAGTTAGTAAAGTTTTCAAGAAATTCTATCTTGCTTCACGTAAATTAATTTGAGAGAAAGAAATATTATGCTCATGATCTTCATTTATATTTGTTTGAGCTTATCAAAAGAAACACATGAAAATTAGTTCCAAAGTGATAGATATCCAAGAAGGATATAATAAAAACTTTCGTGAAGATCATTGGACAAAATAAACTTGATTCCTTGTAATATTTTTGAGATATGATGATGTGATATGTGAGTCATGTTGATGAGTAATTATGCTTTAGTAAGAATATTGGTGTTAAGGTTTGTGATTCCCTATGCAAGCACGAAAGTTAATAGTTATGCAATGAAATTACATCCTACTTGTGGTGCATTATTTGGTGTTAATTATGCTCAATGCTAGCTTATGAGATTATTTGTTTCTTGGTTGGTCGCTTCTCAATCTTTTGCTAGCCTTCATTTTGCACTAAGTATGATCACTACTTGTGCATCCAAAATCCTTTAAACCAGTTTTGCCACATGAGTCCACCATGCCTACCTATATGCGGTATTCTTTTGCCGTTCTAAGCAAATTTGTATGTTCCATCTCTAATTTTCAAAATAAATTTCCCTTTTGTGTGCTCGTACCGCTCCTAAGGCGGTGAGGGGTGGCCAATATTTTCCATGCTAGATGTGTTATTCTCATGATGGGTGTTTATTCACTTGTCATTGCACGAGAGTAAGGCAAAGGTATTAGGGATGCCCAGTCCCGAAATAAAAAATGAATTTACTTTATGTTGTCAAATAATAAATTCCTTGGAAAGTGTTGTGGATACGGTTAGCCATGGAAAGTGAAACTATGGTGGAAAAAGTAATAAACTTTATTTTCTGTTTGGGAACTGCCTATGATATATTTAGCATGGAAAGTGTTGGGAGCTCTAAGTCGTTTTTGTTGGTGGGAAAAATATGCCTCTCAAAATGTTTATATCTCTCAATTTTGTCTTTGAGCTCTGGCACCTCTACAAATCCCTACTTCCCTCCGCAAAGGGCCTTTCTTTTACTTTATGCAATTTTTATTTTTATTTTGAGTCTCCATCTTCTCTTATAAAGCACCAACTAGGGGGCACTATGATTGTAGTTGAGCATTGGGTGTAGTTAATACGAGAGTGTGTGTCACGAATGGATCAATGATTGAGCATGATGGGCTAGGGATAACTTATTTTAGCGTTGATAGTTTGAAAGACATGCTTGCTTGTTGGTATGCTTGAGTATTTAAGTCCTCATGTCAAAACTAGACTATTTCTTTGAACCATATAAAAGTCCTAATGTCCACGCTAAAATAAAACAATATGAGATGACATGTTAGGCAACATTCCATATCAATTTTTTTTATCATTTACCTACTCGAGGACGAGCAGGAATTAAGCTTGGGGATGCTGATACGTCTCCAAAGTATGTATAATTTTTATTGTTCCATGCTGTTATATTATCATTCTTGGATGTTTTGTAATCATTTTATAGTCATTTTATATCATTTTTTGGTACTAACCTATTGACATAGTGCCAAGTGCCAGTTGCTATTTTTTGCATGTTTTTTACATCGCAGGAAATCAATATCAAACGGGGTCCAAACACCGCAAAAACTTTTTGTGGATTTTTTATGGACCAGAAGACCACCAATGGGCCAGAGATGCACCTGGGGGGTGGCCCGAGGGGGGCACAACCCACCAGGGTGCATGGGGGCCCAGGCGGGTTGTGCCCACCTCGGGGGCCTCCCGCACCCCCTCTTCGCCCTATAAAATCCCAAATATTCCAAAAACCCTCGGGGGTTAACCTAGATCAGAAGTTCCGCCAATGCAAGGCTCTGTAGCCACGAGAAACCAATCTAGACCACATTCCGGCACCCTGCCAGAGGGGGGAATCATCTCCAGTGGCCATCTTCATCATCCCGGCGGCCACCATGATGAGGAGGGAGTAGTACACCCTTGGGGCTGAGGGTCTGTACTAGTACTATGTGTTTAATCTCTCTCTCTCTCTCTCTCTCTCTCTCTCTCTCTCTCGTATTCTTGAGATGTCACGATCTTGATGTATCGCGGGCTTTGTTAATATAGTCGGATCATATGGTGTTTTCCCCTCTCTATCTTGTTGTGATGAATTGAGTTTTCCCTTTGAGATTTCGTTGTTATCGGATTGAATACTTTTATGGATTTGAGAACACTTGATATATGTCTTGCAATTGAATACTCATGGTGAGAATGGGTTATCATACTGATTCACTTGATACATATTTTGGCACTCAACTCGCGGATTCCCGAGGTGACATTGGGGTAATCTATGCATAGGGATTGATGCACATTCTTGTCTTTGTTTCTCCGGTAGAAATACTGGGGCACTCTTTGAAGTTCTTTATGTTGGATTGAGTATTATGAAGATGAATTTGCTTTGGTGTTATTTTAGTACGAACTCTAGGATAGATCGAGCGGAAAGAATAGCTTTGTGTTATTTTAGTACGAACTCTTGAATAGATCGAACGGAAAGAATAGCTTTGAGGTGGTTTCGTACCCTACAAACAATTTATTCTTATGTTCTCCGCTCGATAGGGACTTTGGAGTGATTCTTCATTGCACTTTGAGGGGTGGTTATATGATCCAAGTATATTAGCATTGTTGAGAGATTACACTAGCGAAAGTACGAACCCTAGGCCTCATTTTCAAGCATTGCAATACCGTTTTCGTGCCCGTTTACTATTTGCTACCTTGCTGTTTTTATTTATTCAGATTATAAAAATATATTTCTACCATCAATATTACACTTTTATCACCATCTCTTCGCCGAACTAGTGCACCTATACAATTTGCCATTGTATTGGGTGTGTTGGGGACACAAGAGATTTCTTGTATTTGGTTGCAGGGTTGTTTGAGAGAGACCATCTTCATCCTACACCTCCCATCGATTGATAAACCTTAGGTCATCCACTTGAAGGAAAATTGCTACTGTCCTACAAAACTCTGCACTTGGAGGCCCAACACGAGTCTACAAGAATAAAGTTGCATAGTAGACATCAGTGTTACCGGAGAAACGATCTCGTGCTGTAGAGGTAGTTCCCTTTTGAAAAGGTTCCCTGGTTTCGTTTTCCACAATGCAAGCACACTGCAAATGAAGATGAATTTTGACAAAATCAATTATTGAACCAGATATGAATGCAAATTAATTTCAACATCATAGAATTCAATACCTATCCATGAATTGCTGAAGATGCATCAGATCCTGAGCATTTGTTAACTCTCTGAGAGAATCCATGTAGTAAACTGTGTTCTTTTTCGGAACAATTAATACCAATATCCAGTGATCGCTACATATTAAGAAAGCCATGAACTTACGAATTATGTCGAAATCTGAAAGACAATCAGTGTATGCATGGTTGTTTACTTGACTTACCATTCATGATATGGCCAGAGAAATGATTTTGCATGGTACGTGTTTTCGAAGATACGGTCGACCGTGTTAATGGCCCAGTCCCGTAGGTCCTTACCATCTAATGTTGTGCCATTTGCTAATGCAGGATCTATGGAATACACACTCCCTTTTCTTCTCTGCGCGTTCAATCCCCTAAGAGGAATAAAATGGAGTTAGATGTTTATCATTTACAGCCTTGTATGGAGAAGTTGATCAGAGTTTGTTAAGTACTTACAAAATCAGGCATCTAAGAAGAGTGGCATCGAGCTCGTTGAAGTTGAAGAAGAGATGTAAGTCCTCGAAACTCACATTGATGGAACCACCATCATGTTGGAAATGATCTCTGTTGTAGTGGAGTAGAAAACTATGATGACATGCTGTCATTTGATCCATGTAATATTCATGTAACTCATGGTAACTGGAGCTGCACTCATCAAAGTATTCGCCAACAATAAATGGTTGGCCATGGACGTAATTGCGTGCTTGAAGTACGTCTGCTTTACTTTTAGCAAGCAACAAATCTACTTCTTCATCATCCATGCCATCAAAAATAATATTACTCCCCGATTCTAACAACCTGCTGTTAAGTTGGTTCTGGGCGATGATTGCTTTAAGTAAGAGGCAATCGTTCTCTTTCCTCTTCGCTCTCCCGCCGCGCTTCCTCACGGGTGCAACCTTTTTGGCAGAACGTCTAGTTGGCTTCAAGGTAGACTGCCGATCAAACGGTGAAGCTTCGACGGATTGCTTAGCAGATGGTTTATCTATGCCGGGCCGCTGAGCTGGCGGTGCTACTGTGACGGACTGCTGGGCTGTAGGAGCAGAGGCATCAGACTGCTTACCATGCGTTGAAGCTATGTCGGGTTTCTGCACAGGTGGTGCCAACTTGTCGGTGTGCTGAGGAGGCCGTGTCAACGCGTTGGTTTGCTGAGCAGGAAGTGCTGACACATTGGTATGTTGATCATGCACTGCGGACCGTCGGTCTGATGAGCAGTTTGTTCTGGACCTACAGACAGCTTAGAAGGCGGTTCCGGAACATCAGACTGCTTAGCAGTCCATTCCACCAGGTTGGTCTGCTGAGCATGTGTTGTAGTTGGGTCTCCTCCCACTGCTTCAACGGTCGGCATATGAACCGGTGGTGCATCTTCAGCAGTTGTAGGCCTTGCCACTGGCTGCTCTGGGGCGGAGGATGACATGGCCTATACGGCACAAAGTAGGGCCGGCTGATCACAGGTTGATGTATCAGCCGTCGGATTACGAGTATTAGATTCTTTGGGGAAGCACGCGAGAGCTGCTGTGGCAAGGAGAGCGTCACCGATTGAGGGGCGACATTAGTTGCTCTTGGTGGGGCTTCAGGGATCTCATCGATGAACTCTATTTCCTTTCGTGGCCACTGGATGTGAAGTAACAGTGTTTCACCCAAGCTCCTTTGCTCATCAAAGTTTCCTAGGACATTCTTCAGGGCAAATTCATTGAATCCAGGCTTTACTTCAGTCACGTAGCACATCACACAGCCCGACTTCAATGGCACATTCTCCAATAAGAGTCCCTCTTCCAAGAAGGGTGGGCAAACCCAGGCTGTTGCACATTTTAATGTACCTTCATAACGTGTAAGCACGCTCTTCAGTCTGTCTTTAATTCCAAATAGATCAGAGATAGCATCATCATGAGCAGCAGCAGTCTCAATGTCGTTGGGGTCAGCTGATGCACAACTACTCTTGTGCGGTGTTGTCGCGCAATAAGCAGCATCCTCCATGCCCGCCTCCCCTTCCATCTACTGGCAATCTGTCAGTGTTAGAGTCTTCTGCATTATCATTGACCCCTCAATATCCTTTCGAACAGTCGGATACATGTCCTTCCTCAACCTTTCATACAATTCATTCTACTTCATTTCACTCCTCGCTTTTTTCATCACGAGCCTCTCTTCTTTGCTGAGTGTGAAAGCCCTCTTGTGCGGGACATTAACACCTATACCCCTTGCACGACCAGGGGGTGAGGGAGTCCTAGACTAAGGGGTCCTCGGGCATCCGGCCTATTGGACATGGGCCAGACTAAAGGGCTGTGAAGATACAAGACCGAAGACTCTCTCCCGTGTCCGGATGGGACTCTCCTTGGCATGGAAGGCAAGCTTGACATCCAAATATGAAGATTCCTTTCTCTATAACCGAGCTTATGTAACCCTAGATCCCTCCGGTATCTATATAAACCGGAGGGCTAGGTCCATAGAGGCCAAGAATCATAATCATAGTCATACAGGCTAGACTTCTAGGGTTTTAGCCATCATGATCTCGTGGTAGATCAACTCTTGTAATACTCATATTCATCAAGATCAATCAAGTAGGAAGTAGGGTATTACCTCCATGGAGAGGGCCCGAACCTAGGTAAACATCATGTCCCCTGTCTCCTGTTACCATCGACCTTAGACGCACAGTTCAGGACCCCCTACTCCAGATCCGCCGGTTTTGACACCGACATTGGTGCTTTCACTGAGAGTTCCACTGTGCCGTCCTCAAAAAGGTTTGATGGCCCCTTCAATCATCTACAACAATGCTGTCCAAGGAGAAGTCTTCCGCCCCAGACAGATCTTTGTGTTCGGCGGCTTCGCACCGCGGGCCAACTTGCTTGGCTATATGGAGCAAATCGATAGCTACGCCCCTGGCCGTCAGGTCAGATTCGGGAGCTTGAACTACATCGCGGATATCCGCGGAGACTTGATCTTCGACGGATTCCAGACCACGGCAGCCTCTCCCTATCACCACGATGAACATGACTTAAATCTGTCATCAGACCATACCCAGGAGATAGCACCTGTAACTGCTCTGGCCTTAGATCTGGAGAAGATCGCGCCATCCGAAGACGGGAAGCTCAAACTCGCCGCAGATGCCGCAGTCCCAGCAGCGTCAGAGCCGCACACAGACCCAACCTCGAGTGGAATCTGTGTCACCGGAGCCTCGGACTCGTTTCCGTCTACAAGTTCCGAACCATGTGCGTCCACATGTGTCGAGCTCGATCAGTCTGCGATCGTCGAATTCAGCTCCGAGGACATTTTTCGGCACTCGACTTTGGGCGACGTGTTAAACTCGCTAAAAGCACTATCCTTGGCGGGGGGCTCGTAGCCGAATTATATCCAGTTTGAACTGGAGGCTGATGACGGAGAACTTCGCTTCCCACCCACCGCCCACTTCATAGCCATTGTTGAAGATTTAACCGACACGCTCGATTACGGCTCCGAAGACATCGATGGTATGGACGACGATGCCGATGAAGAGCAGGGCCAAAGCCCGCCGTTTATCGGAAGCTGGACGGCCACCTCTTCTTACAACGTGTACATGGTGGATACACCTAAAAGAACTAACGACGATGACAAAGAAGATCCAGTTGAGGATGAACCTCCTGTGATACAGCCAAAATGCCGGCGTCAGCGGCACCGCTCTAAGTCACGTCATGGAAAAGACAGCAATACTAGCACGGGAGAAAACAATACTCTGGACGATGCCGAAGATAATGAAGACCCCGTTGAGATAACTTCCGAACAGGAGGAACGGGAAAACGGGCAAGTTAGCCCTGATGAACAAGCCATACGCGATGACTCGGGGGATAGTAATTATCTTCCACTCTCCGAGGATGAGGTGAGCCTCGGCAATGATGATTTTATCGTGCCCGAGGAACTTGTTGAGCAAGAGTGCTTTCAGCGCCGGCTAATAGCCACTGCAAGGAGCCTAAAAAAGAAGCAGCAGGAGCTTCAAGCTGATCAAGACCTGCTCAACGACAGATGGGATGATGACCTAACAGCCGAGGAATATGGCCTTAAACGCCCAGCTAAAAGTTACCCAAAGCGCAAATTGCTACCTCAGTTCGATGATGAGGCGCCGGAGCCCGTACCATCATCATGCAATGCGGCTGACCGACCACCACGTGGTCGGGACAAAGCTGCAACTCAAGCCGAACACCAGCCCGCCCCACCTCACCGTAAAAGCAGAGATAAAACAGCTCGGGGTTATACATATGACCTTCGGCAGGACCTGGACAGTAGAGTAGGACATACCAGATTGATCTACAGATCGCGAGGACGCGCCCTGACACGCGACGACGGCTATCTATTCGGACGTGACAAGCCTAGTCATGCCCGGGCCGAAAATCGCAGACGGACTCCATCGGAGCTACGTCGTGATGTGGCCCGATATAGAGGCACCGCGCACCCTCTTTGCTTCATCAACGAAGTAATGGAGCATGAATCCCAGAAGGGTTTAAACCCATGAATATTCAATCATACGATGGAACAACTGATCCCGCGGTTTGGATCGAGGATTTTCTTCTCCATATCCATATGGCCCGCGGAGATGACCTCCACACCATCAAATACCTCCCGTTAAAACTCAAAGGGCCAGCTCGGCACCGGTTAAACAGTCTGTGTCGGTGTCAAAACCGGTGGATCTCGGGTAGGGGGTCCTGAACTATGCGTCTAGGCGGATGGTAACAGGAGACGAGGGACACGATGTTTTACCCAGGTTCGGGCCCTCTTGATGGAGGTAAAACCCTACGTCCTGCTCGATTGATATTGATATTGTGGATGTTTACAAGAGTAGATCTACCACGAGATCAAGGAGGCTAAACCCTAGAAGCTAGCCTATGGTATGATTGTAAGGGTTGTTGATGTTGTGTCCTACGGACTAGAGCCATCTAGTTTATATAGACACCGGAGAGGGCTAGGGTTACATAGAGTCGGTTACAATGGTAGGAGATCTACATATCCAGACGCCAAGCTTGCCTTCCACGCCAAGGAAAGTCCCATCCGGACACGGGAGAAGTCTTCAATCTTGTATCTTCATAGTCTTGGAGTCCGGTCGATGATGATAGTCCGCAGATGATAGTTCGGTGATGATGGTAGTCCGCTATCCGGACACCCCTAATCCAGACTCCTCAAGAGCCCTGAACCAGGCTTCAATGACGATAAGTCCGGCGCAGATATTGCTTGGCATTGCAAGGCGGGTTCCTCCTCCAAATGATAGAAGATTGTGAACACCAGGATAGTGTCCGGCTCTGCAAAATAAATTCCACATTCCATCGTAGAGAGCATAATAATATATATACACAAGTTCAATCTGCTGACCTTTTTTGCGGCATGACGTCACACCACTACCAAGCCATTACTTGAGATGTTTTTTACTTTACCTCCTCAGCGCATTTAGCGAGGCGGTTTCCTTGGCACGTCTTGTCGAAGCAGAGATTGTGTTTCCCCTTAATCCGAGATTCTCATTAATACGGACGTGGGTAACCCAACCGCGCCCGTTCGCCACGCCCCCTCTATCGAAGGCGAGTCCCAAACGGTCACAGAGACGGCTCTTGGTATTCTCCCTCTTTATAACGGGACCAAGGCTCGTTTCTTTTTTCTTCAATCCTTCATCGAATCCTCTCTCCGCTCCAAGTTCTAGCACCTAGAGCTCCAGATTCGAGCGCCGCGGACTTCCAACGATGTCCGGTTCTGACCTCCAAGGCCGGTGGATGCCCTCCTCCGTCACGGAGGAGGACGTGCTAAAGCTGCGGGAGGCCAAGTACCTGTCTTACGAGATTTCGCACAGGTTGCCTGCCGAAGGGCAGGCCATCCCCACCCCCGAGCCCGGCGAGTATGTCGTTTTTGTATCCCACCTCCGTCGGGGTTTAGGCTTCCCAATGGATCCTTTTGTGAGAGGGCTCATGTTTTACTATGGGTTGGAATTCCACGATTTGGCTCTGGAGTCCATCCTCCATATTTCCGCATTTATTGTCATCTGTGAAGCCTTCCTCGCGTCACCCTCACTTCGCCTGTGGTCAAGACCTTTAATGTGGCGCCAAGATGATCGGGGCGCTAAGCGGAGTGTGGCGGGCGGCCATAAGTAGGAGGGCCGATGCCCGTGGTCCGCCGGCTCCTTCCAAGAGGAGCTCGCCTGTGGCAGCAAGAGTGGTTCTATATTACCGTCCGAGGGGCCGCAGACAAAGCCGCCGCCCCTATTCCGCTCGGGACCTCCACGACGGTTGATGTCGTGGGTCAACCAAGGGCTCAACTGGGGGCCGTCAAAGGACGTGCCCCTGCTGCAGGGACGGATTCGAGATCTCCAAACGGGGGAGGTCGATATGGTGGTGGTGATGCAGGTTATGCTGATTAGGCGCCTCCGCCTCGCAAACGCCGCCCTCTCCGCTATGGGAGTTCAATCTGAGGGTCCACGGATTCTTCAACACTTCATGGGTATGACACCCCTGGAGATGTACAAATTATTCTTCGGATCGCAAGAGGTGCGTCCGGAATTGACCGAGGATGCCGGCCTAAGCTGCAATCGCCCGGATACTCAAGTAAGTAGTTCCGAGTCCGGACATACCATTTGTTTGCCTTTCAATGATTCGCCTTATGACCAATTTCCTTCTACACAGGAGTGGATAGCGGAAGCAAAATTGATACGGTGTCCGACCCCCCTCCCTGAGACCGCGCCGGATCCCGTGTTGGTCCGTATGCTTGAGGTTGCGCCTTCAGAGGAAGACGAAGGGGAAAACAGGGAAGCTACTGCCTCGCCTAAGGAGGCTCTTGAAAGAGGGGGGATCGAGAATCCCTCCCCCCAAGGGGAGAAGAGGACTGCCTCCGAGGACCCGGGGGCAAAAGCCCCTAAACGGGGGAAGAAATCTTCGCCAGAGGGTCTTGCGTCCGGGGAGGCCCCGGCCGCACAATCTCCCTTAAAGAGTCAGCCCTCCAACGAGCCGTAAGTAGAAAGAAAGGAGTTTTATAATAAGGGACATCCCTATTTGTGCTTCTTAGGATAACTAAAGTTTTTACCTTGTAGTTCAGATCTCCTTCCTTCGCAAATGAGCTCGTCTTCGGGGGACCTTCGTCCGGAGATGATGGAGAGCGAGACGCCTCCGTACGGGGCGCCATCGAATAGGGCGGACGAGCCTGAAGTGTCGTCACGGAGGGAGCCCCCGGGTTTGGCAAAGCCGGATAGTTCGGAGCCAATTGGTGTACGGCTGAAGGATCTACTTGAGAAGGCGTCTATCTCAGAAGATCACCACGCATTGATGAGCATCGTGATTGAAAGGATTTTGTCCGCCGAAGACGGGTTGCACAGTGCCGTCAGGAGTTTGCTGGCAGGGTTTGAGGTACGTAAAAATAACACACCTTTTAACAGTTTTGCATATAGAATGCGCCCTGTATGGATAGTAGCCCCTGAGACTCGGTAGGTTGTCGAAATCGACAGCGTGCCGAGGATCAAAATCGCAGGTTTTAAATTTCCGCCGTGCCGATGCAGGTGGCGGGTTGTCCGGGGGACAGCCGGACTGACGGAGTTGTTGAAATAAAGCGGCAACTCGCTGTTGCGGATGCGGACATCACGCTGATCAACAGGCGACTTGATGAGTCGCAAGGTAAGTGTTATTGTGCGGTCACTTGGTAAGGGAGCCGAAGCCAGCTCCTTACAACATGTTCGTGAAATGCAGATAGTGCCGCTGCTGTGGAGAGCCTTCGGGCCGAACTTGCTCAAGCCAAGGAGCAGGCCAGAAGGAGTAATGCGGCGGCCTCGAGGGCGGCCGAGGAGTTAGCGGCCGAAAGGGTCGCACACTGCCGGAGCAGGGAAGAGATGGCCGAAATGGCCTTGAAGTTGAAAGATGCTACCGACCGCAATGAGGCTCTTGTGAAGGAGCGCCTAGCGGGGCAAGAAGACCTGGGGAAGGCCACCGCCGAAGCCAAGGATGCCCGCTCTGCAATGCGGGCTATAAAGGAGGAGCTGCGCCAGGCCGGAGATATTGTAGCCGGCAAGCCTTTTCGCTGCGCCAAGGTTTACGAATCCAAAGTACGCCAGCTGGGCCAATGGGGTTCAGAGGACCCTTATATGGACTTAGCGGCGAGCGGCGGATGCCGTTGTGCATTTTCAAGTCGAAGGATCACAAGACGGAAGAGCTGTTTTGGTCTCAATTCCATATTCAGAGCGTTCACTTCCGCCGACCGACCGCTTGGCCGAGTGGGCTGAGCTAAATAGGTCCGGGCTTGCTATGACGGATATAGTGTCCCATATCCGGCCGGATAGGCCCCAGCCGAAGAGTTACTTTGGCTTATTGCAGCAATTTCTTGGAGTGGTGCCGCATATCAAGGCGATGAAGCGGTCGGCCTGCATAGAGGGTGCGCGGATGGCGCTTCGCCGTGTGAAGACACATTGACAGAGATGGATGCCACCGCTGTTGCGACCCGGTTCGGATGATAACCGTTACCCGCCGAGCACTATTTTGGCGAAGTGCTACGTGGTGCTCGTGTAATAGAGTCGCAGATGCTCAAAAATGTTATGTTTGAATGAACGCTACATGATGTAAAACAATATTTATGATGTAAGCTTTTTTATACTTGTGCGTTCAAGTAATAGAATATCTCCTATGCGCCATTCATGTATACGTGTGTATAACCCTGAAAGATGGCGTCGTCGGTTTCAGCCCCCACGCACAAGGTGCGGGGTGTTCGCAAAAATAGCGTTTTCACACTTAATCCGGACGTCTCGGTCCAGTAAAGGAGGTGGTAGCGTAGCAAACGAGGCAACCGGACTATAATGCTTTATCACTTTCACTTAGCCATGGAGTTCGAGGGTGGGGCTACGACATAGCCCCGGGGCACCGCGCTCTCCGAATTTGGGGGCGTTTGTGCTGGCCGAAACGCCCTTCGTCAAAGCGGAGGAATCCTAAACATTCCCATAGTCGATCGAGTGGTTGACCAGTCTCTCGCTGTATCATGACAACAGCGGCTTTCATCGAGGTGCTCGCCCGGCCAATCGGGGCACAATCGCAGAGTTCTCCGGAGCCGCATTAGCCGATGATACGGAACGTAAGGCAGCAAAACACAGGAGCCGGGCAAACCCAACATTTGACCAAAGACATGATTCGGAGCTGATGCATATAAGGCCTAACTCGAGACGCCGAACACTCTCGAAGGTGTTCGGTCTTTATAGTAGCGGGCAAAACAAAGCCCTAAGCCCCTTGTGTCCAGGTACGGGCAGATTCTTCTGGCGCGGCCGATGCCAAAACACCAGTCTCCACTTTGGTTATAATGATAAACCAGGGGACTATAGCAACAAGAGACAAGAAGAAAGGTTTACGAGGGTCTTAGTCCGAAAAGAGTCCTTGCAACGGGTCCCTACTGCACGTCTGCGCCTATGTCTCCGCGCAGCCGTATCCGGACGGGTGTGCACGCTGTTCATCCGTAAAAAGAGAGGAACTTAGTTGGAAAAGAAATCGTATGCGAGAAAGTGCATAAAAATTGAAATATAGATTAATAGAGCTGAGCCTATGCTAGCTCATTATGGCTTATATGTACAAACCCTTGTGAAGGGGGTGCGGCTAGGCAGCCCTAGTTTATTTATTCCGACTCGTCCAACCGTGTCCGGGTCTCAAACGACCTTTTAATGAAATGATACCACGTGCACCGGTATTTTAAGCGTAAGAGACGCAGAATGTGGTATTGCATTGAAGCGCATTTAAAGCTTCCCGTCCAAAGGATGCTTAATAGCTACTTTTAAATGGGGCGACATGAAAGGTTAGCTTTTCTCGTCAGAAGTTGTCAGGTGACCCTAACACAACTTCTAGTAATAATGAAACTGTGCACCTGGCGTAAGGGCCTGGCGCCACTCCTTTGAAGGAAGTGCGGCTATGCCGAATTGTAGTAAGGTCTGTCCCAACTTGCGGATTGTGTCCGGATATAGCAGGTTCAAGTCACTGCCGCCGTCCATCAAAACCTGCGTTAATTGCAGTCCGTCTATTATGAGATCCAATATCAGGGCAGTCTATCCTGCGTTCCGGATACTTCTGGACTAATCCAGATGGTCGAAAGTGATTGGTTTTGACATCTAATCTCGGTCCACTGGGGTGGATCGTGCGGCACTTGTCTTAGCGAGTGCCGTGTTGGCTTTCCGTACTATCACGTGAAGCGAGTTTACTGTTTTGACTTCTTGTGGGAAAGTCTTTTGACTTCCGTGCTCTGCTGGTGGGGTTCGTCATCGTCCTCGCCATGATCGAGCCCCTTGTGTCCGGGCGTTGAGTCTGCCGGACTGTTTAAAACCCAACAATTTCGGTTGGTATGGTTTGCGAGCCTTCCGGGTATTATGGATTTGACATATCCGATCTAAAATTTTGTTTAAATTTGATAGCTCGTCTCGTTCTCCTTAAGAGGCCGTGTTTTATTGTTTGGTCATGAGCTTTTGAATCGGCGTTGACGCCGTGTCTTTGGGCTTTTTTCTTTATTCCGGCGCTGGTCTTTCCTGCGCCGTGATTTTCCGCTTCCATCTCGATCTCGGATGTACTGGTCGCTGGTGCTGCATCTTGCTAGCTAACTGTCTTCTCCGCGCAAAAGCGCGCCATGAGGCTTGTTAGCGGCCATTGTTCTTGGCTTCTCTTGGCCGAGGTGTCTGGTGAGCCATTCGTCTCGGACGTTGTGTTTAAAAGCTGCTAGGGCTTCGCGTCCGGACAATGACTATTTGGTTCTCTTTGGTAAGGAACCTGTTCTGAATTTGCTACCGACTCTCCGGGCTGTTGGGTTATATGACTCAGATCGTCTCAGATCCGGAGGGCGGACATAAGTCCCTTGAAAATTTGTTTAAACGCGCCCTCAAGCTCTTCCCAACTTCCAACAGTGTTTTCGGGAGGCTTTTGAGCCAATGCCGAGCTGGCCCTTTGAGCTTGAGGGTAGGTATTTTATGGCGTGGAGATCATCTCCTCTAGCCATGTGTATGTGTAGTATGTAATCTTCTATCCGCACTCCGGGATCTGTTGTGCCGTCGATGCCTCTATGTTTATGGGTTTGAACCTGCTGGAAATTCATGATCTAGCACCTCATCGGTAAAACATAGCGGGTGTGCGGCGCCCTGTATTTGGGTGTGTGCTGTCTTTGAACACTTGTCGTGTTGTGTTACTTCAGGGTCCTCTTTTTGGCCCGTAGATGGACCTAATTGGGCCGTCCGCTTTCCCTGTGATTATAATTGCTTGTGTGCAGCCCCGCTTGTCGCTTTGGGCCTGTCATCCGGTTGCCTATCCGCCAGCGGCCTCTTTATTTTTTGACTGTGAAGGCTCTATGGCTTCTCGTCAAATTTCGAAGCAACTTGCGCTCGGTAGTTTCTTGTTTTATGGCCGTTGCCATATTTGTCTGTAGTCCTGAATACTTTGTTCCACTTCAATCTGAGCGCGTCTTCGCTGTTTTGAGCTTCCGCTTTGCCTTCTTCAAACTTCTTGCAAGTGGCGATTTAGTATTTTGTGTATGTTCTTATGATCCAGTGTTGTGTCCGGACTGTTGATTGCTCCGTGAAGGGGTTGATTATCCGCTCGTCCGCTGGTTTGCCCTGCTCTATCGCTGGGTCATTAGGAAGGCTGCTTTGGTCGAGGCGGACTTAGGGCGGCGCTTACGCCGCCGCTTTTGGCTGTTTATCGGTGAGACTATCCTCCGCCGCCCCGTTGTTCCTCGTTATCGCTTCCCTTTGGGGTGTCCACCATGTATATGTCGATGACGAGGTGGTCTTCAAAGGTCTCGTAGGCTTTGGATTTTGTAGTCTCCGCATCGCCGCCCATGCCGCCGATGTCTTCGGAGTCGTAGTCGAGTACGCCGGTTAAATCGCCGACGGTGGCTATGAAGTGGTGGTGGGTGGGCTCAATTTCTTCGCCGTCTGTGTCCCAACCATCCCGGCCGTAGTTCGCCAGGGTTCTCCGGATAGCGAGAGATGCTTCATGAATTTATGATATCGCCAAGGGCGAAAAGCTGAAAGATGTCCGCAGCGGTGAATTCCATGATCGGCGCCAATCGGATTCGACCGGGCGGGGCGCAGGAGGTTTGGAGTCCGCAGAGTCCGCACCTCGGAGTCATGAGCCTTATGCGGGACAAGGTAAGTGTTCGGCTCCATCGCCGTAGGAGTTGCGGCTCCCGAGGCGGTGTCCAGCCATCCGTCCTCGATCCGAGCGATCGGCTCCGGACTATGGGTCGGAGCGGACTTGTGTGCGGCCTCCAAGGTGCTGTCCGGCGGCAGAGTTAGGTCATGCCCATCGTGACAGCGCGGCACGCTCGGCTGTGGCTCAGATCCATCGAAGATCAAGTCTCCGCGGATATCGGCCGTGAAGTTTAAGCTTCCAAACCTGACCTGATGGCCAGGGGCGTAGCTTTCGATCTGCTCCAGATGGCCAAGTGAGTTGGCCCGCAGTGCGAAGCCGCCGAATACGAAGATCTGTCCGGGGAGAAAAGTCTCACCCAGGACTGCGTCGTTGTTGATTGAAGATGCCATCAAGCCTATCGGTGACGCATAAAGAGGAACTCTCAATGAAAGCACCAATGTCGGTGTCAAACCGTGGATCTCGGGTAGGGGGTCCCGAATCGTGCGCCTAGGTGGATGGTAACAGAGACGAGGGACACGATGTTTTACCTGTGTTGGGCCCTCTTGATGGAGGTAAAACCCACGCCCTGCTCGATTGATATTGATATTGTGGATGTTTACAAGAGTAGATCTACCACGAGATCAAGGAGGCTAAACCCTAGAAGCTAGCCTATGGTATGATTGTAAGGGTTGTTGATGTTGTGTCCTACGGACTAGAGCCATCCGTTTATATAGACACCGGAGAGGGCTAGGGTTACATAGAGTCGGTTACAATGGTAGGAGATCTACATATCCAGATCGCCAAGCTTGCCTTCCACGCCAAGGAAAGTCCCATCCGCACACGGGAGAAGTCTTCAATCTTGTATCTTCATAGTCTTGGAGTCCGGTCGATGATGATAGTCCGCAGATGATAGTTCGGTTGATGATGGTAGTCCGCTATCCGACACCCCTAATCCAGACTCCTCACCTGCTGAAAACTCTATTAGCAGCTGGGAGGATTTGGAAGACGCCTTCCGTGACAACTTCCAAGGTACATATGTCCGGCCACCAGATGCCAATAACTTAAGCCACATAGTTCAACAGCCTGGAGAGTCAACCAGGAAATTCTAGACTAGGTTCCTAACTAAAAAGAACCAGATCGTCGATTGTCCGGATGCCGAAGCCCTAGCGGCCTTTAAACACAGCATCCGCGACGAATGGCTCGCCCGCAACCTCGGCCAAGAAAAGCAGAAGTCCATGGCAGCCCTCATGGCACTCATGACCCGCTTTTGTGTCGGTGAGGATAGTTGGCTGGCCCGTAGTAAAAACACGGCAAGCGAAGCGGGCACCTCCAAGGTCAAAAACAGCAACGGCAAGCTCCGACGCAACAGGCACAAACGTCGAAGCAATGGTGATAACACCGATGACACTACAGTCAACGCCGGATTCAGTGGCTCCAAGTCCGGTCAGTGGAAGAAACCATATAAAAGAAACAACCTGGGACCATCCAGCTAGGACCGCATACTCGACCGTCCGTGCCAGATCCATGGCACCCCAGACAAACCAGCCAATCATACCAACAGAGATTGTTGTGTTTTTAAACAGGCCGGCAAGTAAAATGCCGAGAACAAGGAGAAGGGATCACAAAGGAAGGACGATGACGAGGAGCCCCGGCCACCGAACACCGGGGGATAGAAGAAGTTTCCCCTCAGGTCAAAACGGTGAACATGATATACGCTACCCACATCCCCAAGAGGGAGTGCAAATGCGCGCTCAGGGACGTCTATGCGGTAGAGCTAGTCGCCCCAAAATTTAATCCATGGTCGTCATGCCCGATCACCTTCGATCATCGGTATCATCCGACCCGTATCCGTCACGGCGGTTCGGCTGCACTGGTCCTTGACCCAATAATTGATGGATTCCACCTGACGCGAGTCCTCATGGATGGTGGCAGCAGCCTCAAGCTGCTCTATCAGGATACAGTGTGCAAAATGGGCATTAATCCATCACAGATCAAGCCCACAAAGACTACCTTTAAAGGAGTCATACCAGGTGTAGAGGCCCGTTGTACGGGCTCAATCACACTAGAGGTTGCCTTCGGATCTCCGGAAAACTTCCGAGCGAAGAGTTAATCTTCGATATCGTCCCCTTTCGCAGTGGCTATCACACAGTGCTTGGACGAACTGCATTTGCTCCATTCAATGCGGTGCCACACTATGCTTATCTCAAGCTCAAGATGCCCGGACCACGCGGTGTCATAACAGTTAATGGAAACACGGAACGCTCCCTCCGCACCGAGGAGCACACCGCTGCCTTAGCAGCAGAAGTACAGAGCGGCCTTTTCAAGCAGAACCTTAATTCGGCGGCCGAGCTCCCGGACACTGTCAGGAGAGTCCGGACTATTCTGCAGCAAGACAGCTCGGCTCGTCAAGAGCTCGACTAGCAATTCGGCCTCCGTCCCAGTCCTAATCTAGTGGCGGCATTCGTACCGCGCGTACATAACTATGCACTCAAAATACCATGGGCATAGACGGAGGTATAACTAGCTTGTGATCCACAATATGGCTCGACCGCCCCCGGACACACATACTTTCACTATTTCCTTTTTCTCCTTTTCAGGTTTTCTTTTCCACAGCCTTCCTTGATGTCCTGATCACAGGTCCTTTCGAAGGATAAATACACCAAGATGGCAGTAAGCATGGACGTATACGGGAATTTCCAGGTGGTATCTTTAAACGACCACTCTACCTATTTTCAGGACCCAGACGCAGCTCTCCCTTGGTTGTGGCATATTAAATAGCTTGTTGCTTATTGCACTACTTGTACGAATGCGCTTTGACGTATTAACCAAATTATAATGGAAAGAGTTTGCGGCCCAAATTCTACGGCTCTAGCTTACTACCCTTTCTTCTTTTCTTTTTTGATAACTTTATCAAATAGCACCCATACACTTTGGTATGTTTCAATTTGCCAGGGGCTTCATAGCGCACCGCAATACGGCAACAAAGTCCGAACACTTTTTACAGTATAGTTCGGCACCCCAAATTTAGCACTATATGCATTGGCTCCGAATCATGTCTTTGGTCAATAGTTGGGTTGTCCGGCTCTGTGTTTGCTACCTTACGTTATGTTATATCGGCTAGGGTAGTAAAGGGAGAACTACTGCGATTGTGCCCTAGTTTACCCGGATGAGCACCTCAGTGGAGAAAGCCGAAAACTGACTGCCATGATGCGGCGAGAGCCGGTCAGCTTTTCGGAGGTCTCAAATCTTTAGAGATTTTTTCCGCATAACGCGAGGGATCGATACTTACCCGATCAGGTGTTTACAGCATCCTATTTCGGATACTAGGGGCTGCCTATATTTTCATTGTCAAACTCCTATGGCTAAGTGAGGGTGCTAAAGCCGCATAGTCCGATTGCCTGGTTCGTTGCGCTAAACACCTCCTTCAAGGACCAAACAATTGGATCAAGAGCGTTTAGATTACATCCCTAACACCCCGCATTACCTACATGGGGGGCAGGTTTACGACCGCCAACTCTCAGATTTCACACAACACGGCCGCACAAGAGGTGAATTTTTTTAAACAGACATTATATGACATAACGACTTTGTTTCATCATACAAGGCAGAGACAACATGAATGTATTCATTCAAAAATAATGCCTTGCGCACATTGCGTTGCCACATACGAGACCCCTCCAGGACGTCTTCAAAATACCGCTCGGGCGTGCGGTGCTCCTTGCCCTCAGGCGGTCCCTCGGTCACAAGCTTGACGACGTCCATCTTCACCCACCACACCTTGACGTGGGCGAAGGCTATGCGCGCGCCCTCGATACAGACCGACCGCTTGACGACGTCCAGCAGAGGGCAGGCATTCACCAGCCGCTTCATGAGCCCGAAGTAGTTGCTGGGCATAGCTTCGGCAGGCCACAACCGGATTATTAAATCCTTCATGGCCAATTCAGACACCCTATGCAGCTCGACCAGCTATTTTAGCTGACTGCTAAAGGGCACCAGATGTTCTGGCTCAAGGTATCGCGACCAGAACAACTTCTCCATTGAGCTCCCTTCTTCGGCTCGGAAGAATTCCGCAGCATCAGAAACACTGCGCGGCAGATCCGCAAACGCCCCTGGAGAACTCCAAATCCGGGTTAGTAAGAGATACTTCTTCTCCACATACTTGCTTTGCATACTAAATGCCTTACCCACCGCGATCTTCTTGGCCTCCTGGATCTCCTGGAGGGCGCCCTGGGCTTCAACCCGGGCCGCTTCCGCGCTTTGGCGAGCCTTGGCGAGTTCGGTCTCTTGAGCCGAAACATCGCGCTCCAAGGTCTCGCATTTCTTCACGGCATCCTGGAGCTCTTGCTGGACCTCATCAAGCCTGGCCTCATGCTTCTTACGAGCGGCTTGTTCCTTGGCAGCTCTCTCCTCTGCCTTGGCCAGGGCCTTTTTAAGGACCTCGACCTCGGTTGCCGCTCCTACAAATATTATGGCACTATGGTCAATACACATCATTCATTCTTCCTGAATATACAGCAAGTCGCAACATACCTTGCTTGTCCTCTAGCTGCCTTTTTACAAGGCCGAGCTCTTCTTTGGCCCGCTCCAGACTCCGCGTTAGTCCGGAGACCTCCGTAGCATGAGAGGTTGTGGCCAGCAACGATGCCTGCTTATTCATATAAGACATCTTTAGTTAGTTTCCTGCGAAAATAAATTGATCCTCTGTCTGACTTTTCTTTTCGAACATGGACAATGTCTCAGGGGCTAATGTCTGTACTAGTACATTTTCTTTTGCGTTTCTTACCTCAAAGCTTGTTAGCAGGCTGCCACATGCTTCAGTCAGTCTGCTCTTGACGGACTGAACCCTCCCAATCATCGTACCCATAAGGATACGGTGTTCCTCCACAATGGAAGCGCCTCGTAGCACTTCCAACAGATTATCCGGTGCCTCTGGTTGGACGGAGGTCACTGGTGGGACAGGCACACCTCCTTCTCTCGAAGGAGGCTGCTCGCCGGATTCCGGAGCCGTATAGGTCTCTAGAACCGTATTCGGCTGGGGTCCGAACTGGACATTGCCCCCATCGCCGGTCTCCATGGGGGTCTTCTCTCTCGAGTGTCCGGCGGCCGAAGGGTCACCCTCTGGCACCACCCTGACGGCCTCCTGAACCTCTCCCTGGCCTGGAAAGGTCCTTTGGGACAGCACCTCGTCGTCGCCCTTGGCCGTGGGAGAGTGAGCGGCCGGCGGTGACTCGCTGGCCATCGCCTTTGAATCCAATGAACCTCCTGATGATGATCACAGGGAGCTGTCGTGGGCCGGACTGCAATAGAATAATTAAACATCTTAATACCATGAAGAGGAGAGGCTGGATACATGGACGTATATGGGTATTTAGTACTTACGATGCGGCCAGGGGCTTGCTTCGGGGGCGTCGCTCTGGGCTGCTGTCGACGTCCCACGCAGAGTTAGCCGTGAGGGGACCCTTCCCCCTCTTGGGCGCCTCCGCCTCCAGATTTGTGGAGGCTGCCCTATTCTTCCTTCCCCCATCAGGGGGAGAGTTGCTTTCTTCCTCCTCCTCCTCGTCGTCTTCGGCGGCAGAGGAGTGAGTCTTGTCTTCGGACGACACGCCCGAAGCTCCTTTGCGGCGAGGGCCACTTTTGGCCCCCTTGGCCTTCCTCTTCGGTGCCTTGTAGGGTGCCAGAACCAGGATCTTCGCCAGGAGCGGGATGACTGGTTCCTCGGGCAGCGGAGCTGGACACCGAATCCGCTCCGCTTTCTCTGTCCATACCTGAAAAGTAAATAGTGAAGTTTTAGATATCTTCCTTGAACAAGCAAGTGGAGGATGTACCTTGAGACGAGAAAGACTTACCACACTGGCAGGATGGGCAAGATCGTGCCCGCGGTCCGAGTCTATGTCCGGCGGCATCTCATTGCCTTTAAAGAGCAACTTCCAGACATCTTCATGAGTGGTTCCGAAGAGCCTTTCCAAGGTCTGGTGCTTCTCCGGACCAAATTCCCATAAAGGGCATGTTCGGCTCTAGCATGGAAGGATCCGGTGAACTAGCATCACCTGGATCACGTTGACGAGCTTGATGTTTTTATCCACCATGCTTTGGATGCGCGTTTGCAGTGCTATCTGTTCGTCCGACGAAGACCAATTTGGGCCCTTCTCTATCCAGGAGGTGAGCCACATTGGAGCTCCGAATTTGAACTCGAGAGTCGTGACCCAGGTGGCGTCACGGGGCTCTGTGATATAGAACCACAGTTTCTGCCACTCTTTAACGGTCTCCACAAAAGTACCCTTGGGCCATGTAACATTGGGCATCTTGCTCACCATGGCGCCTCCGCACTCTGCGTGTTGACCATCCACCACCTTCGGCTTCACATTGAATATCTTGAGCCACAGTCCGAAGTAGGGAGGAATGTGGAGGAAGGCCTGGCACACGACAATAATTGCCGAGATGTTGAGGAAGGAGTTTGGGGCTAGATCATGGAAATCTAGCCCGTAATAGAACATAAGTCCGCGGACGAAAGGGTGGAGAGGAAACCCTAACCCGCGGATGAAATGGGGGATGAACACCACCCTCTCATTGGGCTTCAGGGTGGGGACGACTTGCCCCTTGGCCGGAAGCCGGAGAGCGATTTCTTTCGCCAGATACCCGGCCTCCGGAAGCTCGGTGATGTCCTTCTCCTTGACGGAGGAGGCCATCCACTTGCCTTGCTCTCCAGATCCGGACATGGTTGAGTGCTTTCTTAAGGCGGAAAAGATGAGGACTTGGGCGCTCGAGCTCGAGAATCAAAGGGCAGAGAAAGAGAGAAGGCGTGGGAGAAGAAAAGGGAATCCTTATCTCCTTATAAAGGCAGTGAATATCAAGCGCCTCCCCTCTCGCCTTAAAACTCACCTGTTCCCAAGGGCTGTGCAAACGGCACGGTTGGATTACCCACGCCCGTATTGATGAGAATCCCACAATAAGGGGACACGATCTCTGCTTTGACAAGACGTGCTAATGAAAACCGCATCTCGGAACATGGAACGACAGATGAAAATGGTTCAAAATAATGACCGGGCAGACGTGATGTCACCTTACAAAAAGTTGTCAGCGGATTGGACTCGTGAAATATTATACTCTCTGCAGTTGAGTGTGGTACATGTGTTGCAGATCCGGAAACGTTCATTGCGTCCGAAGACTATCTTGGTGTATTTGGAAAGGGGAACCCGCCTTGCAATGCCGAAGACAATCTGCGCGCCAGACACCTCGTCATTGAAGCTTGGTTCAGGGGCTACTGAGGGAGTCCTGGACTAAGGGTCCTCGGGCGTCCGACCTGTTGGACATGGGCCGGACTAAAGGGCTGTGAAGATACAAGACCGAAGACTCTTTCCCGCGTCCGGATGGGACTCTCCTTGGCGTGGAAGGCAAGCTTGGCATCCAAATATGAAGATTCCTTTCTCTGTAACCGATCTTATGTAACCCTAGATCCCTCCGATGTCTATATAAACCGGAGGGCTAGGTCCGTAGAGGCCAGGAATCATAATCATAGTCATACAGGCTAGACTTCTAGGGTTTTAGCCATCATGATCTCGTGGTAGATCAACTCTTGTAATACCCATATTCATCAAGATCAATCAAGCAGGAAGTAGGGTATTACCTCCATAGAGAGGGCCCGAACCTGGGTAAACATCATGCCCCATGTCTCTTGTTACCATCGACCTTAGAGCATTACTAGTAGAGCCCTCAAACCCTCAAACCCCTAAAAAAACTGCTTTTTTTACAGTTTTCATTGAAAAAAAGCCGTAGACTAGAACCCCTTAACCCTCAAACCCTCAATTTTTTAAAGGTCCCACCCTCAAACCCTCTCCCAATTCTCAAAAGTAAGGGTTGGGGAGCAAAACCTACCCCAACCCTCATTTGGCGGTTATCCTCGCACGGGAGGGAAAAATCATCCCAACTCCCGCGCCCATGCCCGCGACCGCCGCTGCTAGTCGCTCCTGTCACCGGCGGCCACCCCGTCGACCTCCCGCGCGCACCGACGACGTCGTTCATGGGGAATATTCCGTTATAAGGGTTGGGTTTGAGGGTTCTAATCTTTGCCCATGTTTTTCAACCCGTAAAAGTGCACAAAAAGATCATTTTTGGACCCTTAAAACGCTAGGGAGGGTTTGAGGGTTTGAGGGTTCTACTAGTAATGCTCTTAGACGCATAGTTCGGGACCCCCTACTCGAGATCCGCCGGTTTTGACACCGACAGGGGGCTCTCTTGTTTCCAGAGCATCGGACAGAATGTCACACGACCTTGAGTTCCTGAAGAACCTTCCAGGGATCTTGTAAGCCTCTAACATCACTTGATACAGTTCTTCGTCACATGAGTTTTCAAAGTAATAAGTTCCGTCATCAAGCCTCTTTGCACGTGCCCGCAAGTAGTCTCTGGCACGTTCTCCCCTGATTTCATCAAGGCGGTTTCCCACCGCCGCCATCGCTTTTTGTCCTCCCTGGTCCCATATCGTTTCATGTCGAGTATCCTGCGACACCCATACGGTGGCGGTGTATGTTCTTCTTCTGAAGTTCCGATTGCTTGGCACTCTTCTCAACGAACTTCGTAGTTTCCCTGACCCTTTTGAATTCTTCCCAGTCTGCCTTTGTAATTTGGGGGTATGCGGGGATTGGGTCCTTGCCTTCACTCAAGTACTTCTTGTACAACACGTGCTTCCAGTTTCTCCAAGAATCCCTATCCTTCTTCAGTGCAGGGTGTTCCACCTGCATTCTCCACTGCTCTAGAATGTTGAAGTGATCCATGATCTCCCGTACTATCCTTCGCTGTGTTTCTGTGTCAGCCTTCCGAAACCCTGGCAGATTAATGTTGAGCCTTGCCCTGCCAACAAATCCACACACACTCCTGAACCTCGTGCATGCTTTATCTGGTTTAGTTGGAGCCCAAGACTTTAAATCTATCTCGGTTACTTCATATACACCTTTAGGCTGGTGTGTGGGCTTCCTTGGAGCGTTCCCCCGTGTCCTGACCGGAAGGGTAATTACTGCAGCTCTATCCCGTTCAAGATTACTTGATCCCTCACTGTAAGTTGGGAAAGAACGGGCTGCTGATTGCATTCCTTGTCCATCTCATATTCACGTATATATAGAGGACAAGATTACAATCAGGTTACAATAAACAATTTCCATGTACAGTAGATACCATGCCATCTATATGAGGCTTGGCGTGAACACCAAGATGAGCAGCACCAGATGTGCCTGATGCGGAAGAATCTGAATGGCCAGATACGACCATCCGGTGATGCTCTAACACGCCCCCGCAGTCTGAACCCGAGAGAGCAGCGGCGTGAAGACTGGTCCGAAAGTCATGAAATAATGTCTTCGGTAGTCCTCTGGTGAAAATGTCCGCAAATTGAGAGGACGAGGGGACATGAAGAACACAAACGACACCCGGAGCAACCTTCTCGCGAACAAAGTGAATGTCCAGCTCAATATGCTTCATGCGATGATGTTGAACCGGGTTGGCAGAAAGATAAGCTGCACTGATGTTATCGCAATAGACAATGGCAACACTATTAATAGGTCGATGAAGTTCATGGAGTAATTGGCGGACCCAACAAGATTCAGCCACTGCCGTTGCAACAACTCTATACTCTGCCTCGGCGCTGGAGTGTGACACTGTTGTTTTCCGTCACGAGGACCAAGAGATAAGGTTATCACTGAGGAACATGCAAAAACCTGACGTCGAACATCTGGTGTCCGGGCATCCAGCCCAATCGGCATCAGAGTAGGCAGTGAGAGAATGGGAGGAAGAAGAGTGTATGAGAAGACAATGATGGAGAGTACCTTTGATGTATCGAAGAATGCGTTTAATTAGATGGAAGTGATGCTCTTTAGGATCATGCATATGAAGGCAAACTTGTTGAACAACATAGGCTATTTCGGGACGAGTGAGAGTGGCGTACTGGAGAGCTCCGGCGAGACTCCGGTAGAGAGAGGGATCAGTGATGGGAGTGCCAATTGAACCGGATAATTTGGCCTTGGTATCGATAGGAGTTTGGACGGGATGACAGTCACGCATACCTGCACAAGAGAGAATGTCCAGAATATATCGGCGTTGAGATAGGTGAAGTCCAGAAGCGGTGCGACTTACAGAAATACCGAGGAAGTGGTGAAGGGTGGTGAGATCCTTCATGGCGAATTTGTTGCTAAGGGACTGGATGATAGACCGTAGAAGTGTGTGAGTAGAAGTGGTGAGAATGATGTCATCGACATAAATAAGAAGATAGGCTAAGTTATTGTTACGATAAAGGATAAATAGAGGCATCAGACTTCGACTTGGTAAATCCCAATGTGCGAGCAAAGGTTGCGAAACGCTGAAACCATGCACGGGGTACCTGTTTGAGGCCATAGAGGGATTTGATAAGAGGACATACATGAGTGGGATGTTGAGGATCCACGAAGCTGGATGGTTGCTGGTTGTAGACTACTTCATCAAGATGACCATGAAGGAAGGCTTTTTTAACGTCTAGTTGATGGATGGGCCAGGAGTGGGATGTAGCTAAAGAAAGAACAATACGAATGGTCGCAGGTTTGACGACGGGGCTAAAATTCTCATCAAAATCGACACCATGTTGCTGAGAGAACCCTCGAACAACCCACCGAGCTTTATGGTGAGTGAGGGAGTCCTGGACTAGGGGGTGTCCGGATAGCCGAACTATCATCTTTGGCCGGACTCCTAGACTATGAAGATACAAGATTGAAGGCTTCGTCCCGTGTCCGGATGTGACTTTCCTTGGCGTGGAAGGCAAGCTTGGCGATACGGATATGTAGATCTCCTACCATTGTAACCGACTCTGTGTAACCCTAACCCTATCCGGTGTCTATATAAATGGAGGGTTTTAGTCCGTAGGATGAACAACAATCATACCATAGGCTAGCTTCTAGGGTTTAGCCTCCTTGATCTCGTGGTAGATCTACTCTTGTACTACCCATATCATCAATATTAATCAAGCGGGAGTAGGGTATTACCTCCATCGAGAGGGCCCGAACACAGGTAAAACATCGTGTCCCTTGTCTCTGTTACCATCCACCTAGGCGCACAGTTTGGGACCCCCTACCGAGATCCGCTGGTTTTGACACCGACATTGGTGCTTTCATTGAGAGTTCCTCTGTGTCGTCACCTATAGGCCCGATGGCTCCTTCGATCATCAACAACGACGCGGTCCAGGGTGAGACTTTTCTCCCCGGACATATCTTCGTATTCGGTGGCTTTGCCTGCTGGGCTAATTCACTTGGCCATCTGGAGCAGATCGAAGCTCGCCCAGCCATCAGGTCAGATTTGGAAGTTTGAACTACGGCCGACATCGCGGAGACTTGATCTTGACGGATTGAGCCACATAAGCAGCCGCACTATCTCGATGGGCATGATCTAGCTCGCCGATCGAGCGAGTGCCACGGAGGCGCATCGACATCCGCTCCGACCCTTAATCGGGCGGATTCCCGATCGAGGGCGAGTGGTTGGACACCGCCTCGGGGCTAGGATCTCAACGGCGATTGAGGCGAACTCCATCCCTGTCGCTGCGAAGCCGTGACTCAAGGTGCGGACTCCTTTCCGGACTCGAACCTCCAGCGCCCTGCTAGTCGAATCCATTGGATGCGGTTATGGAGTTCACCGCGCGGACATCTTTCGGCACTCGCCCTTTGGCGATATCCTGAACTCACTAAAGTCTCTCTCTTTATCCGGAGAGCCACGGCCGTACTACGGACGGGAAGGTTGAGATCGAGACGACGAAGAAATTCAACGCCCACCACCACCCACTTTGTAGCCATGTCGATGATTTAACCGACATGCTCGACTTCGACTCGAAGACATCGGCGGTATGGGCGGCGATGCGGAGGCGACCAAGACCCAGCGCCTACGAGGGCCTGGAAGGCCACCTCGTCATCGACATATACATGGTGGACATCCCAAAAGATGGGAATGGCGATGGAGCGGCGGAGGATGACCCTCAAGAAACAACCCAAATGCCGACGTCGTGGCGCCATTCTAAATCCGCCACAGATAAAAGCGGTGATTACAGCACGGAAAACAATAACACCCTGGGACGGTGCGAAGACGACCCCCTCCAGCAGGACTCAGCACAAGAGGAGGGAGAAGCAAGACCGCACGACAGTGCGGCAGAAAGAGAGGTAGAGGACGATAATTATGTGCCTCCCTCCGAAGATGAGGCAAGCCTCGACGATGACGAAATTGTCATACCTAAGGACTTCGCCGAACAGGAGCGTTTCAAACGCAGGCTTATGGCCACGGCGAGTAGCCTCAAGAAAAAGCAGCAGCAGCTTAGAGCTGACCAAGACTTGCTAGGCGACACATGGACTGAAGTCCTTGCAGCGAAGAGTATGAACTCGAGCGCCCTCAAGAGATACCCCAAGCGCAGGTTGCTACCCCAATTAGAGGAAGCAGCACACAAACCTACATCACCAGGCGATGATGCGGCCGACCCAGCCACCCGTGGTCGCGACGAGAGAGCCTCGGACCCTCCATCAAGCCGCACCCGACGCCGCTCAAAAGCGTACCAAGGAATGGGAAAACACGCCGGACTTGCGAGATATATTGGAGGATAAGGCAAAACATACAAGATCGATCTACGGATCGCGTGGGCGCCCCACAACACGTGATGATAACCGTCACGCCGGATACTGCAACTCCGGCCGGGCCGAACACGATGACAAAGCTCATTTGAGCTGCGTCGTGATATAATATCTGAGCGCCGCACACCCACTATGCTTCACATACAAAGTGATGGATCATCAAATCCCCGAGGGTTTCAAACCCATAAACATCGAATCATACGATGGTACCACAGATCCTGCGGTCTGGATCGAGGACTATCTCCTCCACATCCACATGGCCCGTGGTGATGATCTACATGCCATCAAATACCTCCCACTCAAGCTTAAAGGACCAGCTCGGCATTGGCTCAACAGCTTGCCAGTAGAATCAATTGGTTGTTGGGAGGACCTGGAAGCCGCATTCCTTGATAACTTCCAAGGGACATATGTGCGACCACCAGACGCCGATGACCTTAGCCATATAATCCAGAAGCTAGAAGAATCGGCCAGACAATTCTGGACACGGTTCCTAACCAAGAAAATTCAAATCGTCGCGTGTCGGATCAGAGGCCCTTGCAGCCTTCAAACATAACATCATGACGAGTGGCTAGCCGGCACCTAGGACAGGAAAAAGCGAAATCCATGGCAGCCCTCACCACACTCGGGACCGGCTTGCCAGCGGGAGAGGACGATTAGCTAGCTCAGTAGTAACAACTTGACCAAAAACCCTGGTAGTTCGGATACCAAGGACAGCAATGGCAGGTCGCGTCGCAAGCAAGAACAAAGCGCCGCGTTAACGGCGACAATGATGAAGATACGGCAATCAATGCGGATTTGAGAGCTCTAAACCGGTCGTGGAAGAAGCCATTCAAAAGAAATACCAGGGCCGTACAACTTGGACCGAATACTCGATCGCTTGTGCGGATATATGGCACCTCGAAAAACCAGCCAACCACACCAGCGAGGATTGTTGGGTGTTCAAACAAGCGAGCAAGTTAAGTGCGAACTCAATGACAAGGGGCTGCATAGCGATGGCGAGGAAGAGCCCGCCGCCAAACAATAGAGGACGGAAGGGCTTTCCCACACAAGTGCAGACGGTGAACATGATATACGCAACCCACATACCCAAAAGGGAGCGGAAGCATGCACTAAGGGACGTATATGCGATGGAGCTAGTTGCCCCAAAGTTCAACCCATGGTCCTCTTGCTCGATCACCTTCGATCGAAGGGACCATCCCACTAGCATTCGTCATGGCGGTTTTGCCGCATTGGTTCTTGACCCAATTATTGTGGTTCACCTCACCGAGTCCGATGGATGGCGGTAGCAGCCTGAACCTGCTTTATCGGGATCGGTCGCGCAAAATGGGCATAGATCCCTCAAGTTAAACCTACAAAGGCGACCTTTAAAGGCGTCATACCGGGTGTAGAGGCCAATTATGCAGGCTCAGTTACACTCGAAGTGGTCTTGGATCCCGGATAACTTCCAAAGCAAAGAGTTAATCTTGACATAGTCCCGTTCAGCGGCTATCACGCCTGCTCGGACGAACCGCATTACAAACTTGAATGTGGTGCACTTTTCGCATACCTCAAGCTCAAGATGCGGGCCCTCGAGGATTAATCACGGTCAATGGAAACACCGAACGCTCTCTCCGAACGGAGGAGCACACGGCGGCCTTCGCGGAGGAGGTGCAAAGCAGCCTCTCACATCAATTCTTGAGTCCGGCCACTAAACGTCCGGACACCGTCAAGCGCGCCCGGAGTAACCTACAACAAGACCGCCTGGCACGATTCAAGCACGCGTAGCAGTCCGGCCTCAACCCCAGCCCTCGCGAAACCGCGAAGACAGTACTACGCGTACATAACTATGCTCTGGAGATACCATGGGCATAAGGGGAGGCACGACCACGGCACGCCCAGAATGCGGCTCAACCGCACCAGGGGCTTCCAATTGTGTCATTCTTTTTCTTTCTTATTTTTTCTTACTTTCAGGACTCTGTTTTCCAGAAGACCCGTCCGGCACTAGAATCGTCGAACTCACGATGCAACAACCAGGGAAGCAGAAAGCTACGTCGAGTGTTCAGGTGGTCTCTATTACGAGCATTATACCTGTTTTACATACCATCCCGCAGCTTACCCCTGGAGGGGGCATGTTAAATAATCCCATCCCTTGCTTATCGCACTATTTGTATCGTTCTGCTTTCGTTGCAGTACCTTTTTGAATAAACAATACATAGCTTTTTCCTATTATTGCACTCCTTTCTTTATCTATATATATGTTCATTTCATGACATGTTTCACTGTACACTTTAGTGCGGCCAATACACGAGGCTGAAGTACCCCAAAATTATGGTGTGATAAGTCCGAACACTTCCACAAGTCGGCACCCGAACTTATAGCATTATATGCATCGGCTCGAATCATGTCTTGGGTCAATAGTTGGGTTTGCCCGGCTCCTATGTTTTAGTACCTTACGTTCCGTTATATCGGCTAAGGTAGCACTAGGAGAACCACTGCGATTGTGCCCGGTTGAGCTGGGTTGAGCACCTCGGTGGAAAGCTAAAACTGACCGTCATGATAGGGCGAGAGCGATCGCTGTTCGATAGGTTTTTGGGTCCCTAAAGACTTATGCGCTTAGGCGAGGCCGGCATTGTCCGCCAAAGGCGTGGATAGCGCCCGAACTCTGTCTTCCGAATACTAGGGCTTCACGAAATTTAAAATTATAGAATTCTATGGCTAAGTGAGAGTGTTCAAGCATTATAAGTCCGGTTGCCTTGTTAGTTGCGTTGAGCTCCTCCTCGATGGACCCAAGAATGGGAACAAGAGCTCAAGTTTATCCGAACACCCGACTTTTCGTGGCATGGGGGCTGAAGCCAACGACTTGCCATCTCTCAAATTTGATAAGCGGCCGCCTGAAGGTAATATTTTAAATTAACAAGTGTTGCTTAGCGCATATGAACAAGTTTTCAGCGTGAGGATAACAAATGCGAGTCTATTAAAAATTACATCTTTGGAGCACTCATCCGCTATCTGGCGGGCACCCTTGAGACACCCCATAGTACATTTTGGTGTGCGATGCTCCTTGCCCTTCGGTGGTCCGTCCGTCACAAGCTTCTCCGCATCGAGCTTGCCCGGTGCACTTTAGCAGGCAAGGGCCACCGGGCACCCTCAATGCAGACGGAGCACTTGATGACTTCAATCCATGGGGCGTCCACCAGCCGCCGCACTAGCCCAAAGTAGCTCCGGGCATGGCTTCCAATGGCCACGGCCGAACTATGAGGCCCTTCATGGCCTGTTCGGCGACCTTGTGAAGCTCGACCAGCTGCTTCATTTGGTCGCTCGAAACACCGGACGGTCGGCCTCGGCATCTGAGACCGAACACCTTCTCCGTCGAGCTCCCTCCTTGGCGCGGTAGAATGCGGCAGCATCGGACACACTACTGGGGCAGATCTCTGAATGCTCTGGAGAGCTCGAATCCGGGTAAGTAATAGGTAATTCACTTTCACATGCTTGCTTTGCATAAAGAATGCCTTACCGCCGCTATCTTCTTTAATGATTCAATTTCTTGGAGGCTTTTGGCCTTGACCTTAGCGGCTTTGGCGCTCTCAAGAGCCGGCGAGCTCGGACTCTCGAGTCTTGAGTCACGCTCCAAACTCTCGTGTTTTTCGGCGAGCACTGGAGCTCTTGCCGTACCCTCGCCAGCTGCGCCTCCCCCCTCTCTCGTTCGGTGCGCTTCGCAGCCGCTTTGTTTTCGGCCGCGGACACCGCCTCCTTCAGGGTCGCCACCTTGCTCGATGCCCCTGCAGTACCCATGTTATTCATGTTATCTTTTTGCAACCAAATCCTTTCTATAAGGTATTTCTTTAATACGGTATTACTTACCTTCCTTGTCCTCGAGCTGCTTCTTGGCAAGGCCGAGCTTGTTCTCGGACGCTCGAGGCTCTGCTCAATGCATTGACCTCCATGATCGGTGCGGAAGAGGTTAGCAACACTGACTGCATTCCCATATTGACATACTTATGTTAGACTCCTGCGTATATCTTTTTAGATCCTTAATGCGGCTTTTCTTCTGAACACGAACTAAGCATCGAGAACTCTGTCTATCGGTAATATTTTTACATATTCTAAACTTACCTCAAAGCACTGTTAAAAGGCTGGTGAGCTTCAGCCAGCCCGCTCTTGGTGGTGAAATTTCTGGATCACCACACTCATAATGATCTGGTGCTCCTCCTCGATGGAGGCGCTGTTAGCGCCTCGATGCTATCCGTGCCTCCGGTTGGGCCGGAGACACGGCGTCTTCCTTCCTACGAAGGGCCGCTTGCGGACTTCGGAACCATCGAAGGTTCTGGTATGGAGTCCGGACGAGGGTCGGGCTTGGAGCCCCTGGGGGTCTCTCCCCCCACGCGCCTCGAGTCTGGGAGGTTGCCTTGCGGCGCCTCCTGCGCCACCTCCTCTTGACAAGGCCCCCCTTGGGGCCCCACCTCAGCATTGTCAGCAGTGTGAGGTGAGGAGGCGGTTGGAAGTGAAGTACTCTCCATTTCCGACGAACTCAGGGACCCGCTCGACGAAGCGGCGAACTCGTCCTTGGGCGGGCTGCGTGATTGTTCGGCATTAGAGAACACTATGCAATGAATAAAAACCATGGGTATCTGGACACTTGCGATCTTGCCAGGGGCTTGACCCTTGTTGGCCACTCCTCCTCGTCGTTGTCGACGTTGGTAGAGAAGTCCGGAGGAAGGGTCCTTCCCTTCTTGGACCCTCCGGCCTCCCCAGTTGGGGCGGCCTTCCTTTTCTTCCCTCCCCATTTGGGAGAGGTTTCTTTCCTCCTCCTCTTCCTCGAGGAGGAGGATTCCGCCTCGAGTTGTCGGGCGGTGAGTCCGATAGCACTTTTGGTGTCGGGAGCTCCTTGAGTTCCGTGGCCTCCTTCTTGGCCTTCTTCTCGGCACCACATGAGGTACGGAGCCCAGCAACCGTCAATCGAGCGTCCGCTGGGTCTTGACGGAAGGGCAGACAGTTAACCTGTCCGGGCGTCTTCAACCGATCTGTTAAAGGTTAGGGAGTTTTAGATCCGCATAGAGTCAAACTATGAAAAAGAGAGTCCCATAAAGGGTAAAATAACTCACCTCGCTGGCTTGGCTGCTGCGAGCTGAATCCGCGATCTTGATGGCGGATGTAGAACCTCGGCGCCCTTGAATAGCACCTTCCGGGCATCTTAGTACATAGTGTCGAAGAGCCTTTTTAGAGATTGAGTGCCGTGCGGATCGAACTCCCACAATTTGAAGGCCCGTTGTTGGCATGGGAGAATCCGGTGGATGAGCATCACTGGATTACGTTGACAAGCTGAGATTCTTGTCCACGAGGTTTGAGACGCAGGTTTGAGTCGGACAGCTCGTCTGAATTCCCCCACGTCGGGCCGTCTTTTCCATGATGAGAGCCGTGTGGGAAGCCAGATCGGAGTCGGGGCCGCCGCCCATTGAAAGTCGTGGCTCGGTGATGTAGAACCACCCGGTGCCACCTTTATTGTCTCCATGAAGGAGCCGTCGAGCCATATGACTTTGGCCATCTTGCCAACCATGGCGCCTCCGCACTCCGCTTGGCGGCCGCCCACTACCTTCAGCTTGACATTGAAGATCTTAAGCCATAAGCCGAAGTGGGGCTGGATGCAGAGGAAGGCCTCGCCTGCGATGATAAACACCGAGATGTTGAGGATGAAATTGGGGCAGATCATGGAAGTCAGGCCGTAGTAGAACATGAGCCCCGGACAAATGGGTGAAGTGGAAAACCTAGTCCATGAGAGGAAGTGGGGAGAAACACCACCCTCTCATGGGGCCTGGGGGTTGGAATGAGCTGCTCCTCGTCGGCTAGCCGGTGCTCGATGTTGCTGGACAAGTATCCGGCCTCCCGCAGCTTTGTGATGTGCCCCTCCGTGACGGAGGAGGCCATCCACCTGCCTCCCGCTCCGGACATAGTTGGAGAAGGTTGAGGTGGGATGTGCGGACTTAGGCTTTGGAGCTCGAGTCTTGTGAAATGGATGAGCAAAGGAGGAAGAAGGCGTGGGTGAAATGGTGGATCCTTATCCCTTATATGGAATGGGACGAAGCTATCGTCCCCACCAGACTAGTAAAACTCGCTTATCTCCCAAGCGCCGTAATCAATGGCGCGGATGGGATACCACATCCGTATTGATGAGAATCCCGGAATAAGGGCGCGATCTATGCTTTGATAAGGCGTGCCGGAAACCGCCTCGCTAAGCGCTGAGGTGGAGCAGTAAAAAGCGATTCATATAAAGGCCTGGCCGTGGTGTGATATCACGCCCGCGGAATCGTCAGCAGATCTGTGCAAAAGTTATTCTCTCTACGGTGGAATGTGGAACTTGTTTTGTAGAGTCGGACACTATCCTTGTGTTCAAAACCTTCTATGAAGTATCCGGAAGAGGAACCCGCCTTGCAATGCGAAGACAATATCTGCGCTGGACTCATCGTCATTGAAGCCTGGTTAGAGACTCTTGAGGAGTCTGGACTAAGGGGTGTCGGATAGCGAACTATCATCTTTGGCGGACTCCTAGACTATGAAGATACAAGATTGAAGACTTCGTCCGATATGCGGATGGGACTTTCCTTGGCGTGGAAGGCAAGCTTGGCGATCTGGATATGTAGATCTCCTACCATTGTAACCGACTACTGTGTAACCCTAACCCTATCCGATGTCTATATAAACGGGAGGGTTTTAGTCCGTGGGGCGAACAACAATCATACCATAGGCTAGCTTCTAGGGTTTACCCTCCTTGATCTCGTGGTAGATCTACTCTTGTACTACCCATATCATCAATATTAATCAAGCGGGAGTAGGGTATTACCTCCATCGAGAGGGCGAACCTGGGTAAAAACATCGTGTCCCTTGTCTCTGTTACCATCCGCCTAGACGCTTGATTCGGGACCCCCTACCGAGATCCGCGGTTTGACACCGCGGTGAGAGAGAGAACCATGGGGATTGTGTTTGTGATGGAAGACCCATTTCCGCTGCTTGATATTAGCACCTAAAGGGGAGGAACTAATTGCCAAGTTTGATTGAGTGTGATAGCTTGAATTCTTCACGCATGGCATGTCGCCAAGAGGATCACGTGAGGCGTGAGATAATTGTATGGGATGGGAGAGGCTGTCATGGCTGATTAATTAAAGCGATCAATGGGTGGTGGAAGTCGGCTGTGTTGGCGTGTATGATGAAGTGGTGGCGTTTGGTGTGTAGTGACTTCAGACGGAAGAATTCATGAGCAGCGTTTGAGATAGACAACTAAGAGAAGGTGGTTCGGCTGGAGATGGAGGTGGGCCTGGAGATGTTGGACCAGAAGATGTTGGACCATCTGGTGGTGGAGAGGCGGAAGGAGTTGAGCTAGGTGTGGCTGTTTGGATGCTTTGGGAAGTGTGGCCGGGAAAACCATGCATAATGGGTGCATGCATAGTGGGTTTTTGACCTGGTACATGTAGAGATGAATCGAGTGTAGTGGTTGGTGTTGTAGCATGAGCTACTGGGTGATGCACGTATTGAGGAGCTGGTGGTGGATCGAATAGGACATGGGGTGGTGGTGGTGTAGAAGAGGATTCGGGTGCATACGAAAATGTGGTCTCGTCAAAGATAACGTGACGCGAGATAATGATGCGTCGGGTTGTGAGATCAAGACAGCGGTACCCACGATGATGTGTAGGATAACCAAGAAAAACACATTTAGTTGAGCGGGTGCTGAGCTTATTAGGGGATGTGGAGGATGTGGTAGGGTAACAAAGGCGACCGAATACTCGAAGGTCATTGTAAGATGGAGAGAGGCCTAACAACAGGGTACAGGGTGTTGAAAATTTTCGTGCGGCTGTAGGGCAAATGTTGATGAGGTAGGTGGCAGTATGGAGGGCTTAGGCCCAAAGAGATGGTGGCATGGAGGCTTGGAAGAGAAGGGTGTGAATGACGTTATTAGTCGTACAGATTGCTCGCTTGGTAGTACCATTTTGCTGGGAGGTGTAAGGACAAGATAGGCGAAAAAGAATGCCATGGGTGGTGTAGAAGGTATTTAGTTTGGTGTTTTCAAATTCTCGGCCATTGTCACATTGGAGTGAGGAAATAGAAAAATTAAATTGGGTACAAGCGTAGGCGTGAAAAGCTGTGAAGGTGGTGTAAACATCAGATTTTTTGCGTAGGGGAAAGCTCCGAAAATAATGTGTATAGTCGTCGACGATGATAAGATAATAACAAAAACCATAAGGGCTAGGAACTGGGGACGTCCATAAATCACAATGAATTATTTCAAATGGGTGAGTAGTAGAAGTTTGAGAAGCATAAAATGGTAGCCTAACATGTTTGCCTAACGGACACGCATGACAGAGGGGAGGCCCTCCTTTATTGAAAGAAATATGCTTGGAGCTATTTAGAAGTGACATGGTGTGGTTGCCGGGGTGTCCAAGTCGACGCTGCCAAAGCTAGGTGGAGGCGATGATGGTGTGAGCTTCGGCAAGTGCTGGTTGGTGGAGAGGGTAGAGTGGTCCGGAGCTATTGCATCGAAGAATCACGGTCTTGGATAGAAGGGCTTTCACAGAAAACCGAAGGGATCAAATTCAATAGAATAATAATTATCAATCGTAAATTGATAAACAGATACGAGATTTTTGATAAGGCTGGGAACTACAAGAATGTTGCGAAGATAGAGAGGTTTAGAGAGAGATGCAAGTGTTTGGGAGCTAATATGAGTGATGGGAAGAGATGCGCCATTGCCAACAGTTACTGTGTGAGCGGAGGAGGGTGTGAGAGATTGAAGTTTACCTGGATCGGATGCCATATGGGAGGAAGCACTGGAATCCATGTACCATTCATTGTTGGGGAAGTGCATGTTGTTCATGGCGGTGACAAGCGCGAGGTCGAGTTGGTGCTGCTGCTGCTGGAAGGTGGGAGGAGGTGGCGCCTTGTGGAGATGCGTGTTGGTGTAGCCAGCTGCTGGAGCATATGCTTGAGAAGTGCTTGTAGGACGAGGACCAAGAAGGCCTAGAGCTGGAGCACGCCATGCACATGTTTGCTGCCATGGTTGAGGCTGGGACGGCGCCGGGTGTTGTACGTGGCCTGCACGAGTTGGCGGCCCTGTCCACGGATTGAACATCCATGGTTCACTGCGTCCGCGGCAGCCGCCGCTGCCACCATGGTAGCCTTGGTCGTTGATGTTGTAGGAGACTGAGCTGCCTCATCCTGCGCGCCCGGAAGGTGCGCGCTCACCACCGGCGCTTGGAAGAATGCTGTTGCCGCTAGCCCAAAGTGTCATGGCAGTAGCATTCTTAGCGTTCGCCTTCTTCTGTGCCTCCTCAATAACTAGTGCTGATCTGGTCTGCAAGAAGGACGGGAACAGCGACTGAAACAGAAGAAAAGTAAGCAAGTGTGCATACTGCTCGCTGAGGCCACGTAATAGGGTGAGGACGAGGGTCTCGTCGGAAATGGTCTGCCCGACGTCGGCAAGGGCATCAGAAAGATTCTTCAGCTTGGCGCAATACTCAGAGATCGCCATGTCTCCTTAGGGAGTGTTGCGGAATTCAACATCGAGAGCAAGGGCACGACCCTTCTTGTTGTCGTGGAACAGATTGGCGATGGCGTCCCATATATGTCGAGCGGAGGATCCTGGAGCCATGATGAAGCCGAACAGCTCAATAGAGATCGAGCCGTCGATCCAGGAGAGCACGGTGTAGCCATCGTGACCCAATCAGAGGTGGGCGAAGTGTCAAAGGGGGTGGCGGCAGCGTCACCGACAACGTGGTTGGAGAGGCCATAGCGACCGAGGGCGACGAGAAACAGCTCACGCCACTTGACGTAGTTGGAGTCTTGAAGATCGAGAGTGATGGGGACATAGGTCTTGATGGAGGCGGCGTAGGAGGAGGGTGCAGGAGAGGGGATGAGGATAGTTTTGCCCTTCTCCTTGTCAAGGCGCTTGAGTTCTTCCTCGCGAGCCTACAGGATGGACTCGCGGTTCTTGAGCTCCTCTTCGAGCTTTTTCAGATCATTGGCGTTCATGGTGATCGGGAGGGTGGGGGCTGAGGGAAGCTGTGGAGGTGAGGAGGACTAGGTGTTGGGATCGAGTTCTTGGCAGGAAAGGACCGATCGGCCTGATACCATGTAAGTTGGGAAAGAACGGGCTGCTGATTGCATACCTCGTCCATCTCATATTCACGTATATATAGAGTATATGATTACAATTAGGTTACAATAAACAATTTCAATGTGCAGTAGATACTATGCCATCTATATGAGGCTTGGCGTGAATGCCAAGATGACCAGCACCAGATGTGCCTGATGCGGAAGAATCTGAACCGCCAGATATGGCCGTCCGGTCATGCTCCGACACTCACAATCTGCTGAAGACCTAGGGTTGTCGGAATCAGATGAAGATACATCGCCTGAAGCATGAGTATTGTCACTGCTACACAGCAAATACAGAGAACACATGCGAAACTCAAGAAAGGAGGATAAGCATAAAACTAACAATTTGGTATGAAGCTGTCTAACATGTCATGCAATAATTTAGAAAATGTACGGCTAATTTGTTAAGTTTGTGTGACTCGGGTGCTCACGATCTGTAAATTGGTAGTAACTTATTGGAACAAATACATCTTATATGTACTAGTTAGGAAAGTAGATAATAAACATATATACGCTCTCCATTATTTTATAGACAATTTGGGAGCATACGAAACGAAATAGGAGGAGGGATTGCGAGGAAATATGCCTCACCACGATGGAGAGAAGTAACTAACAGGCTTCTTAACGCAAACCCGGCCGGACCACAGGAGTGTCGCTGTACAAAAGTAGGGGCACTCCTTTGTACCCATTTACTTGTGCACGGGCAGTCGGAGCCACGCGCCACAGCCACACTAGGCAGGGCACAGGAGGGGAGCCGGAGATAAGCCGAAGCACAAGGCGACGCCAAGACCAGAAACACCAAAGAGCAAGAGGGCGAGCCCCCCCGGCAAGGGCCTTGCCGGGGCAACTTGCCCAACACCAATAGACCGAGCCACCCTTGAGCCCACGGGTTCTGACCCAACCAACTATGTTGGGACCAGGGCTCGGGAGGCACCTCCGTGGTGGCATGCACATCTTTGTCAAGATCATAAACATATGAGATCAGATGGGGACTAGAAGACGGCGACCCTCCGCGGGATCCCAACCGAGGGAATCTACAAGACCCTTGGCAAGTGCCTTGCCGGGGACGACTGCAACGCCACGACAAGACCCTTGTCGGGCTCCCGGACGGGCCCTTGCCGAGGGTGTCAGCGGGGCCACAGCCAGGCCCGCGTCGACCAAGACTCCACCACCGTCCCCAAGCAGCTGCTAGCTCAACCAGCTGGGCAGGCACCTGCATGGCGATGGGCGGCCTCTACGCCAACTCAGCAAGCACCTGCATGGTGGCATGCAGATGTTCGTGAAGACCCTACCACCGCGCCACCTCAGCTGCCTGCCTGCCTACATGGCACCGCACACACCGCTGGCCTGGGGGCGTGTCGAAGCGAGGCGGAGCGGCGACGGACGGGACGAGCCTCGTTCCCGTCCCCGATAAAGCTAAGGGACACCTAAGCGATGCATTAAATGCGTATTGTCCTGTAATATGGGCCATAAGCTCGCAGCACTGTAGACCTTTCCACCTCCTGTGTGCCACTGTGGCAGCCCCTTTCGACTATAAATGGAGGCCGATGGCATACTGGAGAGGGATTCGGCTCTTTTGGGCAAGTTACACCTCGTAGCTAGCTCAAGAACACAAGAACACTCAAATACATCCACCAAAGCAGGACTAGGGTATTACGCATCCTCGCGGCCCGAACCTGGGTAAACGATCCGTGTGCTTCCTGTTAGACCTGCTCTTCTCACGACCCCGCGCCCTGCCAACCATAGTAGGGATTCCTGTGATCCCATAGGTGTCGTTTTCCACTGACATCATTGTCGCGCCAGGTAGGGGGCGCAGTTGTGAGAATCTGGTTTAGCAGCCTGCTTAGCAATTTTTCGTGGCCACGACTTTCGGAGATGAAGACAGCCAAGAGAGCGGCGCTGCCTGTAGGCGCAAAGGGCGCTCATGCGGCGACAGGAGAGCTAAGTCATGTCAAACTTTAAACATTTCCTTTTTATATCAGGTTATTCTCCTCGGAGATCTTGTTCTTTGTATGGAAAACCTGCACGCGAAGGAGCCCTCGCGCGATTGGCAACGCCCTTGTTCTATTTCAAGTCCGCTCAACAGCTCAAGCGGCCGCGTTGAGAGTGGCGGGGTAGCCTTCTGCAACCGGCAACGCTCTCGATTCTGACTCGAGTCAAGCTCGACAGTTCGAGCGGCCGGGTTGGGGGTGGCAAGGTGGTTCGCTCGGCTGCGAGCACACCCGGCAGGCCAATGGGGATCCGTCCTCAAGACGCCACCCTAGATTTACGCGCCGGCAAGCCTACCTGGTTAACGTAGGGTGGACATACAAAGGAAAATCGAACAGAAAAATAACATGCATTGTATCAAAAGTACCGCAGAGTTATATTACATGAATTGTTGCCGCGGTTCTAACTAAAGATAGAAATTGTCTTGGTCATGAACCTGCAGCAGCGATAAAGAATGGGTTGCCTAATCCCGGTGTGGGCCCTCCACCCTCAGAATTCCACCAACGCTGCTGATGATGGGCTCGATACGCTCCCTGAGCGGCGAGGTCAGTATCCTCCAGCAAACTCTCCAGCGTGGCGTCGAAGTCAAGGGTGGTCTTCCAGTACGCCACCTTGGTGTGGACCTTGGTGATGGCACCCCGGCAAAGCCTCCGGGACTCATCGGCCAGGGAGGCCGCCCGGTTGGAGTGAAGCTGCTCCAGGGCCCCGAGGACACCCTCTAAGAATATGGTTAGCTTGGCGTTGGTAGTCCCGCTGCGCTCTGGGGCGTACCTCACATTTGGCATCCCCACGGTAGCCAGCTGCGTGGTGATCCTGCCGGCGACGTCCTCGAGGCGGCTGATCCAGTGATTCTCGCCCTCCACAAAATCCTTGTGGCTAGCGGCTTCATTCTTCCGCTGCAGCTTCTTGGCCTCCAGGTCCTTGGCCAGGGTCTCCTCCCGAGCCTTGGCCTCTGAGAGCATCTCCTCGAGGCCCTCCAGCTTTAGCTTCAGGTCTTTGATGGAGTTGTTGGCTTCGGAGAGCTCCCCGGCCCTGCTGACGGCCGCGCCCTGCGCCTTTGTCAGGGCGCCGTTGAGCATGTCCTTCTCCGTGGACAGCTTCAGGGTCTGCTCCTTCAGTTTGTCCCACTCCACCTCCAGCTCCTTCACCCTGCCAGCATGAACCAGAGCATGGGCATCGAGCGCCTCCTTGTTCCTCTGCTCCAGCTCTTGGGTCCGCTACGCGACTAGCTTCTCCACCTCCTCATCCTTGCCGTGGAGCGTTGCGGCAAGCTTCTCCTCACGCACAGCAAGGTCCTCCTCCTGGGAGTCCAGCGCGGCCTGGTGCTGTATTCGAGCGGCCTCGGCCGCGGCGGCCAAGTTCTCCACCGTTTCCTGGGCCTTCTCGATGTCGGCCTGCTTCATGGTGAGTTCCACATCACGCTTGGCCAGCTCGCCCTGGGCGGCCTTCAACTCTTCACAAGCCTGGCGGAACCAAGTATGCGTCTCGGTGACGTGCACCTTGAGGTCCGCCTCCGCCTTGTCCACCGTCGCCATCCTGGACTTGGCCTTGTCCAGACGGGCGCGATGGAGCGCCTGGAGCTTCCGGAAGTTGGCGCCCATGGCCTGGAGAAGCCGCTCCTCCTGAGAACCATCGCCACCGGTGCTCGGCTCATCAACAACCTCGAGCCCGGCGGCGGCAAGCACCTCCTCGTCGAACGCCTCTCCCTCGACGGGCGCCCTGGAGCTCGACGCCCCTGGAAGGTGGACGAAAAGGTCATCGCCCACCCTCAGATACATGCCGGAGCCAGAGGCAGCAGAGGAGGAAGGCTGGTCATCAACCATCTCCTCCTCTGCAGCGGCCTTGCCGGCCTCCCCGGCAGGCCCCTTGCTGGCCTCCTCGGTAGTGGCCTTGCCAGGCTCCCCGGCAGGCCCCTTGGCGGCGTCCTCAGCAGCACCCTTGGCGGTCTCCTCGGCGGCAATCTTCTCAGCCTCTGTCGTGGCATCCTTGGCGACATCCTCGATGACAGTGTCGACGTCCTCTGGGTCCACTGAGGGGAAATCTAGATACCAAGAAGGGTATGAGGCAAGGCCAAGATCAAAAAAAGAGAACAGGGACGAGTGAGGCGACCGTTCCCCACCCCGTGACCATGGGGCGTGGGCGCCTTGAAGACTGCGACCCGTGTCCACCCAGTAAATGAGCCGCGCCTCCACGCCTTCCTCTTTTTATGGGGAAGGCGCGAGCCACCTCTTTACCACGATGTGACACATGCATGCGGGAACCGCCCCACGCATGACCCTCCACGTTGTGCGCAGGTCGTGGGGAAGCGCAGCGGACGAAGAGTTACTGCGGTAAAAATCTGCATGACCTGCCCGTGCACCATTCTGGGCCTGGCCCAACAACGTGTCACGCTTATGTGTGGCCCAGGCCCGGGGGCTCCTATCGGTGTACAAAAGTAGGGGTACTCCTTTGTAACCCTTTACTTGTGCACCGGCAGTCGGAGCCGTGTGCCACAGACACACTAGGCAGGGTAGAGAAGGGGAGCCGGAGAGAAGCCGAAGCCCAAGGCGACGCCAAGACCAGAAACACCAAAGAGCAAGAGGGCAGCCCCCAGCAAGGCCCTTGCCGGGCGGCTCAAGGCCCCCAAAGAAGGGCCTTGCAGGGCAACTTGCCCAACACCAACAGACCGAGCCACCCTTGAGCCCACGGGTTCCGAACCAAGCAACTACGTTGGGACCAGGGCTCGGGAGGCACCTCCGTGGTGGCATGCAGATCTTTGTCAAGATCATAAACATATGAGATCAGATGGGGACCAGAAGACGGTGACCCTCAGCGGGATCCCAGCCGAGGGAATCCACAAGACCCCTGGTAAGCGCCTTGTCGGGGACGACTGCAACGCCACGACAAGACCCTTGCCGGGCCCCCGGCAAGGCCCTTGCTAAGGGCGTCAGCGGGGCCACAACAAGGCCCACGTCGACCAAGACTCCACCGCCGTCCCCAAGCAACTACTAGATCAACCAGCTGGGCAGGCACCTGCGTGGCGACCGGTGGCCTCTATGCCAACTCAGCAAGTACCTGCGTGGTGGCATGCAGATCTTCGTGAAGACCCTACCACCGCGCCACCTCAGCAGCCCACCTGCCTACATGGCACCGCACGCACCGCTGGTCGGGGCACGTGTCGAAGCGAGGCGGAGCGGCGACGGACGGGACGGGCCTCGTTCCCGTCCCCGATAAAGCTAAGGGACACCTAAGCGATGCATTAAATGCATCTTGTCCATGTCTGAGCGATAAGCTCAAGAGCATGTGAGACCTTTCCACCTCCTGTGTGCCATTGTGGCAACCCCTTTCGACTATAAAAGGAGGCCCAGGCATACTGGAGAGGGATTCGGCTCTTTTGGGCAAGTTAACCCCGTAGCTAGCTCAAGAACACAAGAACACTCAAATACATCCGCCAAAGCAGGACTAGGGTATTACGCATCCTCGCGGCCCGAACCTGGGTAAATGATCCATGTGCTTCCTGTTAGACCTGCTCCTCTCACGACCCCGCGCCCCGCCAACCGTAGTAGGAATTCTTGTGATCCCATAGGTGTCGTTTTCCACCGACAAGGAGAGGTGAGTGTTACAAGATCAATATGCTCAAGGGTGGATGGCAAGCAAACAAACACGGCGAGGCACGGACAGCCGCGTGTTGGGAACGACAGTGGAGGTAGGCTTGAGGCCGAAGAGCGGGCACACGGCCGGGGTGATCACGCCGGCGTCGGAGAGGATTCTGCTTTGCATCTGTGGGAGGGGGAGCGGGCGATGGAGATTAAGTGGACTAGTTGAGTGAAACGCGGGTGTTGGCGGCATAGGTGAAAAGGGTGAAAATATCCCTGGTCACCATGTGGAAAGGCCTATGAAAACGGTTGCCTCTAAGATCTCGTGTGCACAAAGAGAAAAATTTCGTTTGAAATGAAGATGTACTAATTTTGAAATGAAGACGTGAGTTCATCGTTTCGCCTCTAAATTTTTCCCACATTAAGCAATCATCATTATACTACGGGTTTGATTTGCTGGCGCATTTCAGGTCTCGTGTGCTATATGTAAGACATTTTTTGGCATTTACCGTGCATTTTGGCATATAAATCAAATCCTAGCCGAACTGCATTTCCTGTCTAAAGGGATGAAGACTGTCGTTCAATCACGGAGCATCCTACGGTGCAGACGTATGATCTGTGGGGTTTGGGTTCTGGCTAATCAGAACACACAACTCAGATCGCGTGGGCAGCAAGGGGGGGGCATCGGCCACGGTTTGGTAAGCACACATCTTTCGTGAGTGAACCATGTGCTATTTGAAAACATTTACATGAACCGGAACTGCATGTGCTGTCGAAAGGGATCAGGATCATCGTTCGAGCAAGGAGCATCCAACGATGGAGACATACGATCCGTGGGGTTTGGGTTTTGTCCAATCAGAACGCAGGACTCACATTGCGCGCATGGCAGGGGGGCAGGGGGGCATCAGCCACTGTTTAGTGGACACATGTCTTTCGTGGGTGAACCATGTGCTATTTGAAAACATTTACAATAACTAACAACATATTTTTGTTTGAATGAAAACATCAGTTCATCGTTTCGTCTCCATTTTTTTCCACGGCAAGAAATCACGATTGTACCCTATGGTTCAATTTTCTGGTACATTTTACCAGGCGGCAGGCCTGGCTAGCAATCTCAAACTTAGAAGATGCAAAAAAAATCTCGTTTGTATATATATATAGTCGCAACTACACGTGGGTGTTAGCAAGATCATTTGTCTGTCGCTTTGCGAGTTTTCATTCATTATCCGTGAAACGGGGAAAAACTTCAAACAGTTCGGACGCAGGGTGTGGCCAGAGGCATAGGCCTTGTTGGTATTTTAATTTCAGGAAATGCATATAAAGTCCGGAAAATAACGAAAATCATTGTGTCACTGTGGTGTGCTCTCACGATCGCATGGAACAAATTTGGTAAAGTTTAGCACAAGTTATGGTGCTCGCACCTTCCATACCGGAGCATCTCACAAGAAGGATCATAGTTTCCAAAAGGAGACGCGGCACTTCGGACTCCAAATTATCAGTTACTACATCGTTCCGACTCAGAAAAAAATCATGGTAAACAATCGCAGATATACCCTTGGTTTGATTTTCCGGCTCATTTCAGGTCTTGTTTGCTATGTTTAAGTCATTCTTTGCACTTACCTTGCATTTTAGTGCATATAAAGTCAAAAAACCTGCTACAACTACATGTGGGTGTTTTAGTTAGGCTATAATTAGGCTCATAGTGGATAGTGTCATATACTAGTATCATGCATATATATATGATACTAGTGTATGATACTACCTTTAATTATAGTGCATAGTATAATATAGTAGTATCATAGATGATCATATTTATTGCCATGCATGACACAAATTAGCATCGCATTTAACATGATACGATATCTACCTATATATTACTCTAACCCTCTCTATGTTATTTAATTCTTTGCCACATCAGCATACTTGCTATTTCCGAGTGCATGATATCGGCTATGATACCACCAGTATGACCAGCCTTATAGTGGTGAGTATCATATAACTATAGTATCATGCATATGATACTAGTGTACGATACTACGTACATACCTTCATAATGCATAGTATCATAGAGTAGTATCATAGATGACCATATTTATGGCCATGCATGACACAAAGTAGTATAGCATATTTGTTATGTTACGGTATCTACCTATGTTACTTCTTTGCCACATCACCATATTTGCTATTCCCGAGTGCATGATACCGGCTTTGATAACCCCACTATGGCCACCCTAAGGCTGGTCGTAATGGGAGTATCATAAGTGGTATCATGCATGCCAACTTCTAGACTTTTTGGATGTAGTGGCACACAGTTAAATGAGGAAAGAGAGGGTGTGGTATCATATCATGATACCCGTATCATATTATATGGTGCACTACTTCGTGTCATGCATATCAATTAATAAGGCAACCTAAGATACTAACTTATGATACTATGCACGCATTACAGATGTAGTATCATACTTGTAGGACCTTGAAGTATGTCTAGAGGGGGGGTGATTAGACTACTTGACCAATTAAAAACTTAGCCTTTTCCCAGTTTTAGAGTTTGGCAGATTTTAGCTATCTTAGGACACGTCAAGAAATCATCACACAATTAGAGCAAGCATGCAAAGATTGTATGAGCAGCGGAAATTAAAGCATGCAACTTGCAAGAAAGTAAAGGGAAGGGTTTGGAGAAATCAAACGCAATTGGAGACACGGATGTTTTTGGCGTCGTTCCGATAGGTGGTGCTATTGTACCTCCACGTTGATGGAGACTTCAACCCACGAAGGGTAACGGTTGCGCGAGTCCACGGAGGGCTCCACCCACGAAGGGTCCACAAGTAGCAACCTTGTCTATCCCACCATGGCCGCCGCCCACGAAGGACTTGCCTCACTAGCGGCAGATCTTCACGAAGTAGGCGATCTCCTTGCCCTTACAAACTCCTTGGTTCAACTCCACAATCTTGTCGGAGGCTCCCAAGTGACACCTAGCCAATCTAGGAGACACCACTCTCCAAGAAGTAACAAATGGTGCGTTGATGATGAACTCCTTGATCTTGTGCTTCAAATGATAGTCTCCCCAACACTCAACTCTCTCTCATAGGATTTGGATCTGGTGGAAAGAAGATTTGAGTGGAAAGCAACTTGGGGAAGGCTAGAGATCAAGATTCATATGGTAGGAATGGAATATCTTGGTCTCAACACATTAGTAGGTGGCTCTCTCTCAGAAATGGTAAGTTGGAAGTGTGGGTTTGTTCTTGTGACGCCCTCGATTCAATCGTACACTAATCATACACGCAAATGTGTACGATCAAGATCAAGGACTCACGGGAAGATATCACAACACAACTCTACAAATAAAATAAGTCATACAAGCATCATAATACAAGCCAGGGGCCTCGAGGGCTCGAATACAAGTGCTCGATCATAGACGAAGTCAGTGGAAGCAACAATATCTGAGTACGGACATAAGTTAAACAAGGTGCCATAAGATGGCTAGCACAAACCGGGATCAGATCGAAGAGGACATGCCTCCCGCTGCAGGATCCTCCTAGGTCACTCCTGGTCGTCGCCGGGCTGCACGTAGTAGTAGGCGCCCCGAGTAGTAGTCGCCGAGGCGGTGGCGCTGGATCCCAGGCTCCATCGCCGATAGCAGCAATCGAGTAGAGATAGGGAAAAAGGGGAACAAGGCAACCGTGAGTACTCATCCAAAGTACTCGCAAGCAAGGAGCTACACTACATATGCATGGATATATGTGTAAAGGCCATATCAGTGGACTGAGCTGCAGAAATGCCAGAAAAGAGAGAAGGCCTAGTCCTATCGAAGACTAGCATCTTCCGGAAACCACCATCTTGCAGCAAACAAGAGGGAGTAGAGTAACATAACTTAAAGTAGCAGTAGTGTTATCAACCTCGGCCAGAGATCCTTTCTCGACTCCCTGCGAGAAAGAAATCCCAGAGCCATACTATCCAGTTATCATCATAAACCAATTCTCATCGCAATCCATTGCTCATATCCATGTCTCATCTCAAGTATCCAGTTCTAGTTGTATCGATCGGGATACAACTCCAAGCGTCCGTTACCGTAGGACAGGCTATCGATAGATGTTTTCTTCCCTGCAGGGGTGCACCAACTTACCCACCACGCTCGCTTAACTCCGCGGACACACTTTCCGAGGTCATGCCGGCCTCGGTCAAACAATACGCCGCAACCCGACCTAGGCTTAATAGAGAGGCCAGACGCGGACTAAACCTATGCCCCGTGGGTCATGGGCCATCTCCAGGAACTCCCTGACGTTGCAAGGGCGGCCGAAGAAGACCTAGCCTAACAGCGTTCAGTCCAATCCGGGCGCGCGCCGTCCGACGACGTCTAATAAGCTTCGCTGATGTATACGACGCAGAACGCCCATACTTAGCCCACGTGATGGTTAGTGCTATCGGGCCGAGGCCCTCGGATCAAATATCCAAATCGTAGTGGATTAGGAACGCGCGGTAACAAGCAGAGACTCACGAAAGATGTGACCCCGTTGCCCCGTCTCGAGGACTTGCGGCAAGGGCTAGGAATGCCCGGCCACGCCTCGTAATTATCTCGCGGGCACCCTCCAGGTCAACCCGTCTCCACATCACTCGCAATTAAGCACGCGCGGGTACCCCTCAGGGTCGACCCGTCTTTCCAAGTAACAGGGGTAAAAGTCCAAGTAACCGTGAGTCCAAACATCAAGGGGAAAACACGAGGAATCACCCCCGGTGTATTCCACTCAATGTAGTCGTCAAGGTGAACATAAGAGGATTCACCCTCGAGGTCCACACTTGAGGGGTTGCACGACGTGAGTCGTGTCGGAAGTGGTTAAGGAGGAAATCACCCTCGATGACCACAACCGGATAGCTATACTACTGAGGTTAATATCGAGTCTTGTAGAGGTTTCACCCTCGGTACTCGATAGTAACCTAGTAGTGTCGAGCAACTAAGGGAAGTGATGTGCGGTGTCGGGGCCTGGTCTTCGATCCGCTGATCGGGTCTTCAATGATGAAGCGAGGCAACAAGGACAAGGTGGGGTCAGCGATGGGTCTCTAACCAACCTATACTAAGCAGTTTAGGATAAGCGGTAGGTAACAAAGCAGGTTACAATAAGCAGGCTATGCAATGCGAATAGGAGCAACAATAATAAAGAGCAAAATCTAGTGCAAGCAATAAGAGAATGGAATGGGCGATATCGGGATGATCAAAGGGGGGCTTGCTGGTTGCTCTGGCAAGAGAGAGGATCACGACCTTGTAGTCGAAGCGCCACCGTTGCGGCGTCGGTCTCAATAGTTCACCAAGAGAAGAGGGGAAGAAACAATGAATACACGATAACAGATGCATAACGATGCATGACATGCCAAGAAGCGATGCTAGGCGTGCCCTAACGTGGTAGAGAGGGTCTTGGTTTAGGGGAAAGCATCAGGAAGTTATCCGCTTCGGACGTCTGTCGACATGATGAACCGGAGGAGAAAGTTTGCAGGTTTGATAGGTTAGAGACGCGTGGTGGACGAGCGGATGCGTATCGAATTCGCCTCGTCGTTCTGAGCAACTTTCATGTTGAAAATATTTTAATCCGGGCTACGGATTAAAAGTTATGATTTATAAAAGGTTTTATTAATTTCTGGAATTTTAATTAATTATTTAATTAATTTCGAAAAAGCATTTATGACATCAGCATGAGGTCATGCTGACGTCATCAGCCAACAGGGTTGACTAAGTCAACCCTGCCAGGTGGGTCCCACATGTCATTCACTAAGCCTAATTAACCTAATCAGGGTTAATTAATCTTAGTTAATTAAGTTAACTAATGATTAGTATTAATTAGTTTAGAATTAATTAGTTTAATTAATTACCCAATTAATTAGCTAATGATTAGGTTTAACTAATCCAGAATTAATTAGATTAATTAATTACTCAATTAATTAATTAATTAGTTATTTAGTTAATTAGTTTAATTCACTTTTAATTCATTTTTCGTTTATGTTTAATTAAAACATTCTTTTTTTCGTTTTTTGGGGGTGGGGCCCCCTGTCAGTGGCACGTGGCGCAAACGGGCGTGGCGCTTGCTGGGAAGTGGGTGCCGCCCGATCCAGGCACGACCCGGCCCGGTCGGGCGGCGACCACCAGGCGGATCGGGCGTGAGGCGGCCAAGTGGCCGGAAACACCTGCCGCGGGCGGCCGAGCGACGCCGGTGAGGGGGGGGGCGGTTCTGAGGCGGGCTCGGTCGGGCCGAGGTCAGGGGAGAAGGGGTCGAGGTTGATCTGGTCCAAGGGCGAGGAGGGCGCCTGAACGGGGGAGGAGGAGGGCGGGGCTCGGGCTCGGGAGGCCGGCGTGGGTCGCCGACGAGGGGGAAGGAGGAGAGGGGGCACAAGGTGGCCGGCGGCCGGGCCGAGAGCCACTGGGGCCGGTTCCGGCAGGGAGAAGGAGGAAGGGGGGGAGGAGGCAGGCTGGGCTGTGGCCGAGCCGGGAGCCGGAGGGGACCAGAGGGGAACGTTCAGGGCGGCACGGCCGAGCCGGACGCCGACGGGGAGAGGAAGAGGCTCGAGGCCTCACCGGGGTTCATGGGGTTTGGGTAGTGTGCGTGGCGAGGTCGAGGTGGGCGTCGGGACGAAGGGCAACGGGAGCAGGCAGCGGAGTGGAGGAGTCCAGCGAGAGGCGAGGCCGAGCCGGACCATGATCGGTCGGGCTGGCGGTGGGCTCGGTACTGAGGGGAGGAGGGAGTTCTGGCGCCGTGGAGGGGAAGGGAGGACCGTGGCGGGGGGGGCAGGGGAACGGCGGCGAGGGGGGATCGCCGACGGGAGGCGGTCGGTGGCCTGGCCCGATCTAGATCGGCCGGACGGAGGGGGCGAGGGAGGCGCGGGGGGAGAGTGGGGGCGGTGGCTAGGGTTAGCCACCGATGGGGGGGTTCTAGTGGGGGCGGCTGGGCCGTGGGCCGCCTGTGGGGGAGAGGAGATGGGCCAAGGGGGAGGGGAGGGGGCCGGTGGCTGGGCGGTGGGGGTTTATCCCTCCCAGATTTTTTTTTTTGACAGATTGAAACAACGATTTGTTAATTAACGAGTAAGGGGGGTTTTGTTGCAAAACCATCCGGCGTTATAAATCTCCTCCACTACAAGAAATCTCGCCCCGAGATTTAGGAGGTAGAAGGAAAGAGGCGGGATATTCATCTCAGAGGCGATCCTCGCGTTCCCAGGTGGCTTCATCTTCAGAGTGATTCGACCACTGGACTTTGAGGAATTTGATCGCCTTCTGACGTGTGCGGCGTTCAGCTTGGTCGAGAATGCGGACCGGATGCTCTTTATAGGAGAGGTCCTGTTGCAATTCGAGCACTTCATGGTCCTTCGCTCGGATTGGGTCCTTGAAGCAGCGTCGGAGTTGGGACACGTGGAACACATCGTGAACCTGAGAAAGGTTCGACGGAAGCTCCAGTTGATAAGCCACTTTTCCACGCCTTTCCAGAATAGTGAAAGGGCCAATATAGCGAGGAGCTAGCTTGCCCTTGATCCCGAAGCGGTGAGCACCCTTCATTGGTGTAACGCGAAGATAGGCCTTTTCGCCAGGTTGATAGACCATGTCTTTGTGATGACGGTCATAATTACTCTTTTGACGCGACTGAGCAGTCTTGAGATTCTCGCGAATAATGCGGACTTGTTCTTCGGCATGTTGGATAATATCCGGACCGAAGAGTGGACGTTCCCCAGTTTCTGACCAGTTCAGAGGGGTTCGGCACTTTCGTCCATATAACACTTCGAAGGGGGCCATCTTCAGACTAGCTTGAAAGCTATTATTATAAGAGAACTCAGCATACGGGAGAGATTCCTCCCATTTCTTGCCGAATGAGACGACACAAGCTCGAAGCATGTCTTCGAGAATTTGGTTGACACGTTCAACTTGCCCTTGAGACTGCGGATGAAAAGCAGTACTGAAAGATAAATGAGTCCCCATAGCTTCTTGGAAACTTGCCCAGAATCTTGAAGTGAATAAGCTGCCACGGTCCGAACTGATAACCAGTGGAATACCGTGAAGTGAAACAATTCTGGACATATAGAGCGTTGCAAGCTGGCTAGCAGTGATCGTTTCTTTGACCGCCAGAAAATGTGCAACTTTAGAAAGCCGGTCAATGACGACAAGAATAGCATCATTACCTTTCTGCGATTTGGGAAATCCAGTGACGAAGTCCATTTCAACATGGTCCCATTTCCATTCGGGAATAGAGATAGGCTGCAGAGTTCCAGCAGGCCTTTGATGTTCTGCTTTGATACGACGGCAAACGTCACACTCAGAAACATAGCGAGCAATGTCCTGCTTCATATTAGACCACGTAATCTCGATTTAATGTCTTGATACATCTTTGTACTGCCAGGTGGATACATAGAGGCGTATCATGAGCTTCTTGCATAACCTTCTGAGTCATATCCAGGTTGTCCTTCTTACAAGGCACCACTAGGCGGCCTTTGAAGTACAAGGCGCCATCATCAGCAATAGTGAAGGATGAGGGATTTCCTTTCCTGACGTCCTGTTTAAGCTTGTAGACCTCTGAGTCAGATCCCTGCATTGTCTTTATGGTGCCCAAGAGATCGGGTTCAACAGCCAGGGTAAAAAGGATCCTGGGGAACAACACGGAGATTCATCTTGCGGAACTCCGGAGGAGGGGAGCGAAGTGCACGGAGGAACAATATGGAGGTTCACTGCTGAATTCTTCAACAAGTGAGGGCTGAACTTTGTGAACTCAAGGTGGTTGCAGAAGACTTGCGGCTCAAAGCATCAGCCATCACATTAGCCTTGCTGGCGATAGGAGATTCCCAAATCAAAGTCTGCAACATCTCCATCCATCTCGCCGACGGAGGTTCAGGTCTGGCTGAGTAAGCAGATACTTCAGACTTTGGTGGTCGGTGTAGATCTCGCGATTACCGAGAAGGTAATGTCGCCCTTGCTTTAGCGCATGAATGACAGCACAAGTTCGAGGTCGTGAACTGGGTAGTTCTCCTCGTGAGGGCGAATCGCCGAGAGGCATAAGCAACCACTTTGCGCTCTTGCATTAGGACACCGCCTAATCCTTGACGGAAGCGTCGCGATAAATGACGAAGTCCTTCTTAGTATCGGGAGGAGCTAGCATCGGGCAGTTGTCGACTTGTCTTTGAGTTCCGGAAACTTTCCCGACACTTATCTCATCCATTGAACTTGACGCCTTTATGCAATAGATTAGTCGAGGCTCGGCAATCTTGGAGAAGTTCTCGATTAATCGACGGCAATAGTGGCGAGACCGAGAAAACTTCGACTTGCTTAACGTTCTTGGAGGAGTCCAATCGAGAATAGCCTGAACTCGTTCAGGTTGACGGCAATACCATCCTTAGAAATGACATGCCCAAGATAGGTTACTTCGGAAGCCGAATTCACATTTGGAGAACTTGGCATAGAGTTGATGCTCTCGTAGCTTTTCGGCACAAGACGAAGATGTTCAACATGTTCTTCTTCATTCTTGGAATAGATCGGGATATCATCCGGATAAACCACGATTTAACTTGTCGAGGTAATCCATGAATATATAGTTCATCGAGCGAGAGAAGGTGGCTGGAGCATTGGTTAAGCCGAAGACATGACGGTGTACTCGTATGAACCATAACGAGTCACAAATGCGGTCTTGGGGATATCCTCCTCACGAACACGGATCTGGTGGTAACCCAACCTCAAGTCGAGTTTCGAGAACACCGACGAACCAGCCGCTTGATCATAAAGATCATTGATCCGAGGAAGAGGATACTTATTCGAATGGTAGCTTGATTTATAGGACGGTAGTCTTGGACCAATCGGTTTGTCCCATCCTTCTTCTTGACAAAGAGAGAAGGTGCTCCCCAAGGAGAGCAACTTGGGCGAATGAAACCGCTTTGAAGAGATTTGTCGATTTCCTCCTTTAGCTCAAGGAGTTCATGCGGCGGCATCTTGTAGGGACGCTTGGCTATAGGAGTGGTGCTCGGTTTCAAGTCGATGGCGAATTCGACAGCTCTAGCAGGGGAATCCTGGAAGTTCTTCAGAAAGACGTCTTGGAAATCGCATAAGCAGCAGTGAATGTTTTCAATTCCCTCGAGGGGTGCGGCGTTCAATGCATTCAATGCATAGAGCCTTGCCTCGGCATTTTGAACCAGACGAGCATTGTAGCTTACGATTTCATCAGAAGGGTGCAGCAGATGGACGGTCTTAGTGGCGCAAACGATTGTCGCCGATGCGCTTTCAACCAATCCATCCCCAAAATGAGGTCAATGCTACAAGACTTTAGCACGATAGGAGAGACAAGGAATTCCATTCCTTCGATTTCAACGGGGACGTCGTTGCAAATCATGGAAGTCCGACATTGGCCCGCGGGGGTGTGTACTAATAGTGAAGCATTCATGTCTTCGCTTTTAAGGCCATGCATGAATGCAAAATCTTCAGACATGAATGAATGTGATGCTCCTGAATCGAATAAAACAGATCTGGTACTGAATTTACGAGGAGTGTACCCATCACGAAGAGCAGCTGGTCTGAGCTTCGTTCGAGTTCAACGTGGTTGGCCTGAGCTTGCCCATAAGACTTGCTAGTGTTGTTGCGGTTCAGGTGTTTCCACGGCCACTCTTTGGAAGGCCAGTTGATTCGGTTCGGTTGCATTCTCTAGCACGGTGCCCTCGCTGTCCGCTTTGAAGCATAAGCCATTATTGGGAGTGGGAGCAGAGCTTGGGGTGGTGGAGCTGGAAGCTTCGCTGCTTAGTTGTAGGCGCACGAGGTGTAGCATAGTTCGCTTTGAAGCGGAGCATTGGGCTGGTACATGCTATTGGGAATCCATATCTTGCGCCTGCGAGGACGGGCCCAAGATGAGCGGTGTCACGGTTGCGCCTGTTAGAGCTCTGGTATTCCTGCAGACCAGTTTCGACATTGATAGCTTTGTTCACCAAGGTGGCGAAATCAGCAAAGTCGTGCACTAGAAGTGCGAGCTTGATGTCAGCTTGAAGTCCGTCACGGAACTTCTCTTGTCTGCGTGCATCAGTTGCAATATCCTCTTCAGCATAGCGAGACAAGTCCAAGAACTCTCGCTGATAGGCTTCAACAGTCTTGTTGCCTTGGGTGAGGTGCGGAACTCACGCTTCTTCCGTCCATGACCCCTTGAGGATGAAGCGGCGCGGAAGGCAGCACTGGAAGTCCGCCAGTGATGAGTGTTCCAATGGCGGCAGAGTACGACGGTGGCTGTCCCACCATTGAGCTGCGGGTCCCTTCAGGAAGAAGGAAGCAAAGGTGACATAGCTGGCAGGGGCTACATTAGCAGACTCCATCTCATAGGTGATGTCACGGAGCCAGTCATCAGCATCCAGTGGCTGAGTTGAGCTGCGGTATACGCTGGGGTTCAGGCGTATGAATTCCTGCAGAGTTGTTCCGTTTGGGTGCTGGTTCATATTGGGGCGAGGGAACTGAGCCATCATGTTCTCCATGAACTGGCGATTCATCTCGAGCTGTTGGATCATACCAGCCATGTACTCAGGCGGTGGTGGAAGGTTGGTACCACGACCACGACCTGCTGGCCTAACCATCCTGCTATTATATAACAGGGGTAGTTCAGCATTTGAGAAGATAAGCAAGAGACAAGAATCATTCATGATGAAACACGCATAATGAAAGTAGCATGATGGAAACTACATAGTAGTTGGCATATCTTACAAAAGGAATCATGCATAGAGTTCGATACATAGAGTCCGATTACATAGACTACTACATCATAGGCGGCACAGTGCTCATGGCGAATACATCAAATGCTAACAAGCAAGTCTACATCAGTCCCACGCGGCATCTGCGGAGGTAGTCTGTAGCTTTGAAAGTCGATAGTGCGGCGGTGGATAGTCCTCCACGTCGGTGACACTGGGGCCGCGGATACTCGGTGCTGAATCCGGCGTCCGGTGGCGTGAAAGGGCCAAGCGCGGAGAGTAGCCTCCCACGTCCGCCAACCAACACCTGAGGGCATCACGGTCTGGCGGGTAGATCGCAGAACGCGCAGCTCTCGGAGCGGACAAAGGGTGCATCAGCGTCGAGCACGGTAGAGGTGCCGACGGGTGATGTACAACTCGTGGCGAAGAGCTCGGTTAGCTCGATCCAGCCCATCGCATGCGTAACAAAGTTACGATGGTGGAAAGGCTCTCTGGTGACGATGGTGTAGGCAGCGGTGTAGTAACCTCCTCACCAACATCGACGCGATAGCAATGTGCACAAGGGGAGGTGTCCAACTCTCGATACTCGCACGAAGGCGTGTCGCAGCAGCATAAGCAACATCGTGGACTGCCATATCGATGGTCACTCCAACACCATGTGCGGTGTGCAGACAAGAGTGGACTCATACTCCGAGAGTAGAGGTGGACGATGGCGCTGCATCGCTCTGGTTGTAGTCTGGTACTCCTCATAGACGGTGTACTGGGTGCCAGCGATAACCCGGATAGGTCATCATCTCGCTAGCACCGCAGTGATCCCGAGGCACCAATGGCCGTCGTGTGGCGCACGACCTGCCTCGTGGGTTCCATCTGAAAACAAAGACGTTTCAAAGGAGTCAAATGACAGGTGGAAATTGTTCAAATACAATTCCAAAAACAACTAAGGCTATATCCATCTTCGGGTGAATGCGGTCACGGGATCCTAGTGATAGTTAGTAAAATCGTTTAACCCGAGTAGAAGAGAGTTGAGCCCCGAGTAAAGGTCGAGGAGTAAAAGATCCTAATACCACCCGATGGCGGCGTGGGCCCGTAAGGCACACAGCCAAGTTAGTAAAAGTTTTGCAATGTCTAGACTCGACTTTCGCCAAGGAGTGTGGAAGGGGATTCCTACAGCAATGGCTCGATACCAACTTGTGACGCCCTCGATTCAATCGTACACTAATCATGCACGCAAATGTGTACGATCAAGATCAAGGACTCACGGAAGATATCACAACACAACTCTACAAATAAAATAAGTCATACAAGCATCATAATACAAGCCAGGGCCTCGAGGGCTCGAATACAAGTGCTCGATCATAGACGAAGTCGTGGAAGCAACAATATCCGAGTACGACATAAGTTAAACAAGGTGCCATAAGATGGCTAGCACAAACCGGGATCTACATCGAAGAGGACAGGCCTCCCGCCTGGGATCCTCCTAGGTCACTCCCGGTCGTCGCCGCCGGGCTGCACGTAGTAGTAGGCGCCGGAGTAGTAGTCGCCGAGGCGGTGGCGCTGGATCCAGGCTCCATCGTCGATAGCAGCAATCGAGTAGAGATAGGGGAAAAGGGGAACAAGGCAACCGTGAGTACTCATCCAAAGTACTGCAAGCAAGGAGCTACACTACATATGCATGGATATATGTGTAAAGGCCATATCGGTGGACTGAGCTGCAGAAATGCCGTAAAAGAGAGAAGGCCTAGTCCTATCGAAGACTAGCATCTTAGGAAACCACCATCTTGCAGCAAACAAGAGGAGTAGAGTAACATAACTTAAAGTAGCAGTAGTGTTATCAACCTCGGCCGAGATCCTTTCTCGACTCCGCGAGAAAGAAATCCCAGAGCCATACTATCCAGTTATCAACATAAACCAATTCTCATCGCAATCCATTGCTCATATCCATGTCTCATCTCAAGTATCCAGTTCTAGTTGTATCGATCGGGATACAACTCCAAGCGTCCGTTACCAGAGGACAGGCTATCGATAGATGTTTTCTTCCTGCAGGGTGCACCAACTTACCCACCACGCCGCTTAACTCCGCCGGACACACTTTTCAGGTCATGCCCGGCCTCGGTCAAACAATCGCGCAACCCGACCTAGGCTTAATAGAGAGGCCAGACGCCGGACTAAACCTATGCCCCTGTGGGTCATGGGCCATCTCCCCGAACTCACTGACGTTGCAAGGGCGGCCGAAGCAGACCTAGCCTAACAGCGTTCCATCCAATCCGGCGCGCCCCGACGCCGACGTCTAATAAGCCGGCTGATGTATACGACGAGAACGCCCATACTTAGCCCACGTGATGGTTAGTGCTATCGGGCCGAGGCCCTCGGATCAAATATCCAAATCGTAGTGGATTAGGAACGCGGTAACAAGCGAGACTCACGAAAGATGTGACCCGTTGCCCTGTCTCGAGGACTTGCGGCAAGGGCTAGGAATGCCCGCCACGCCGTAATTATCTCGCGGGCACCCTCCAGTCAACCCGTCTCCACATCACTGCAATTAACACGCTGGTACCCCTCGTGGTCGACCCGTCTTTCCAAATAACGATGGTAAAAGTCCAAGTAACCGTGAGTCCAAACATCAAGGGAAAACACGAGGAATCACCCGGTGTATTCCACTCAATGTAGTCGTCAAGGTGAACATAAGAGGATTCACCCTCGAGGTCCACACTTGAGGGGTTGCACGACAGTCGTGTCGGAAGTGGTTAAGGAGGAAAATCACCCTCGATGTCCACAACCGGATAGCTATACTACTGTGGTTAATATCGAGGTGTAGAGGTTTCACCCTCGGTACTCGATAGTAACCTAGTAGTGTCGAGCAACTAAGGGAAGTGATGTGCGGTGTGGGGCTGGTCTTCGATCCCGTTGATCGGGTCTTCAATGATGAAGCAGGGGCAACAAGGACAAGGTGGGGGTCACTGATGGGTCTCTAACCAACCTATACTAAGCAGTTTAGGATAAGCAGGTAGGTAACAAAGCAGGTTACAATAAACAGGCTATGCAACAGAATAGGAGCAACAATAACAGTAGCAAAAATCTAGTGCAAGCAATAAGAGAATGGAATGGGCGATATCGGGATGATCAAAAGGGGGCTTGCCTGGTTGCTCTGGCAAGAGAGAGGATCGTCAAGATTGTAGTCGAACCGCCGGTGCGGCGTCGGTCTCGTAGTCTCACCAAGAGAAGAGGGGAAGAAACAATGAATACACGATAACAGATGCATAACGATGCATGACATGCCAAGAAGCGATGCTAGGCGTGCCCTAACGTGGTAAGAGGGTCTTGGTTTAGGGGGAAAGCATCAGGAAGTTATCCGCTCCGGACGTCTGTCAGACATGATGAACCGGAGGAGAAAGTTTACAGGTTTGATAGGTTAGAGGCGCGTGGTGGACGAGCGGACTGCGAATCAATTCGCCTCGTCGCTCGAGCAACTTTCATGTTGAAAATATTTTAACCGGATTACGGATTAAAAGTTATGATTTATAAAAGGTTTTATTAATTTCGAATTTTAATTAATTATTTAATTAATTTGAAAAAGCATTTATGACATCAAGATGAGGTCATGCCGACGTCATCACCAACAGGTTGACTAAGTCAACCCCGCCAGTGGGTCCCACATGTCATTCACTAAGCCTAATTAACCTAATCAGGTTAATTAATCTTAGTTAATTAAGTTAACTAATGATTAGTATTAATTAGTTTAGAATTAATTAGTTTAATTAATTACCCAATTAATTAGCTAATGATTAGGTTTAACTAATCCAGAATTAATTAGATTAATTAATTACTCAATTAATTAATTAATTAGTTATTTAGTTAATTAGTTTAATTCACTTTTAATTCATTTTTCGTTTCATTTAATTAAAACATTCTTTTTTCGTTTTTTTGGGGTGGGGCCCCTGTCGATTAGGGCACGTGGCGCAAGCGGCGTGAGCGCATGGGTCTGGTGCCGCCCGATCCGGCACCTGACCAGCCCGGTGGGCGGCGACCAAGGCGGATCGGGGCTGGGCGGAAGTGGCCTGGCACCACACAGCCAGCAAGCAGCGACGCTGTGAGGGGGGGGGGGGCGACGGGAGGCGGTTCTGGGCTCGGTCGGGCCGAGTGTCGCAGGGAGAAGGGGTCGAGGTCGAGGTTGGTCTGCAGGCGGGGAGGAGGCGCCTGAACGGGAGGGAGGGGGCGGCTCGGGCTGGCTGGGGCCTTGGCGTGGGTCGCTTGACGAGGGGGGAAGGGAGGGAGAGGGGGCACAAGGTGGCCGGGCGAGCCAGACGGCCGAGGCCACGGGCCGGTTCAGCAGGGGAGAAGGAGGAAGGGGGGGGGGAGGCCTTGGGGTCTGGGCGGGCGGAGCCGGGAGCCGGAGGGGACCCGAGGGGAACGCCACAGGCGGCACGGCCGGAGCTGGACGCCGACGGGGGAGAGGGAAGAGGCTCAGGGCCTCACCGGGGTTCGCAGGGTCTGGGTAGTGTGCGCGGCGTAGGTCGAGGTGGGCGCTGGGACGAGCGGGCAACGGGAGCAGGCCGGGCGGAGTGGAGGAGTCCGGCGAGGGCGTGGCGAGGCCGAGCCGGACCATGGTCGCGGCCGGGCTCAGTGGGGAGGCCTTGAGGAGGGAGGGAGTTCCAGGCGCCGTGGAGGGAAGGGGAGGACCGTGCGGGGGCCGGGGGGGAACGGGCGGCGGGGGATCGCCGGACGGGAGGCGGTCGGTGGCGCCCGGCCCGATCTAGATCGGTCGGGACGAGGGGGGCGAGGGAGGCGAGAGGGGAGTGGGGGCGGTGGCTAGGGTTAGCCACCGATGGGGGGGTTCTAGTGGGGCGGGTGGGCCGTGGGCCGCCTGTGGGGAGAGGAGATGGGCCAAGGGGAGTGGGGAGGGGGGCCGGCTGGCTGGGCGGTGGGGGTTTATCCCTCCCAGATTTTTTTTGACAGATTCAAACAACGATTTGTTAATTAATGTAACCGGGGGTTTCTTGTTGCAAAACCATCCAAGGCGTTCTGATTCGATGGCTCTTTTCTGAATGAAGAGGAGGTGGAGGGTATATATAGCCTTCACACAAAATCTAACCGTTACACACAATTTACCAATCTTGGTGGGACCGAATCAACAAACTCGGTCAGACCGATTTTAGTAAACCTAGTGACCATTAGGGTTTTCGGTGGGACTGACTTGCATCTCGGTAGGACCGATATGGTTAGGGTTAGGGCATAACGTAATCTCGCTGAGACCGATTACACAAACTCGGTGAGACCGATTTTGGTAATTAGCTAACCAGAGAGTTGGTCAGGTAAACTCGGTGGGACCGATTCGCTCTTTCAGTGAGACCGAAACGTTACGAAAGGGAAACATAAAGTTTACATTGCAATCTCGGTGGGACCGATCCGCTCTTTTAGTGATACCGAAAAGTTACGAAAAGGAAACAGAGAGATTACTATCCCATCTCGGTGAGACCGAGATCCCTATCGGTAGAACCGATTTGCCTAGTGTTTGTGGCAGTGGCTATGACATTTGGAATCGGTGGCGCCGGGTAGGAAGATTCGGTGAGACCGATTTTGGCTTTAGGTTTAGGTCATATGTGGATGTGAGAAAGTAGCTGAGGGTTTTGGAGCATATCACTAAGCACATGAAGCAAGAGGCTCATTAAGCCACACCTCATCCCTCCTTGATAGTATTGGCTTTTCCTATAGACTCAATGTGATCTTGAATCACTAAAATATAAAATGAAGAGTCTTGAGCTTTTGAGCTTGAGCCAATCCTTTGTCATTAGCATTTTGAGGGATCCACTTTCATCATCCATGCCATGCCGTTCATTGAGCTTTCCTAAAATGTTCATCTTGGAATAGCATTAGCTCAATGAGCTATATGTTGTTATGAATTACCAAAACCACCTAGGGATAGTTGCACTTTCAATACACTATAGTATCATATGCATGACATGTCACGCCCAATATGCGATACTATCCTAAAGAGACTCGAAGGTCCCACCAAGGATAGAACCGCATATTGAAACGCTTTTGCAAGGTGGATATCATTACATCAACATTACATAATAGGTGGGGATACATACAGAAGGCATACAATGCCACATGAATACAACATCATCTTATATAAGAGCACCATCCGACTACAGATGAAACACAAATAGAAACTCAAATGACATCCACCATGCTAGCCCAGGCTGCCGACCTGGAACCTATCCCCTGATCGAAGAAGAAGCAGAAGAATTACTCCAAAACAAGTAATATCGCGCTCGCGTCAAGATCATCGCATAACCTGTACCTGCAACTGGTGTTGTAGTAATCTGTGAGCCACGAGGACTCAGCAATCCCATTACCATGGGTATCAAGACTAGCAAAGCTTAAAGGGGCAAGGAAGGGGTAAAGTCGTGAAGTTGCAGCAGCGACTACGCATGTATGGTGGCTAACTTACGCAAATAAGAGCGAGAAGAGAAGCAAAGCAAGCGGTCGTCAACTAGTAATGATCAAGAAGTGATCCTGAACTCCTACTTATGTCAAACATAACCCAAAAACCGTGTTCTCCACTCGATCAACCCCGAAAAGAGACACTCACGGTTACGCACACGGTTGGTGTATTTTTGAAGAGTTTACTTCAAGTTTACTACAACCGGATATCAACAAATTCCCATCTGCCACATAACCGTGGGCACGGCTTTCGAAAGTTCAAACCCTGCAGGGGTGTCCCAACTTAACCCATTATAAGCTCTCACGATCAACGAAGGATATTCCTTCTCCCGGAAAGACCCGATCAGTCTCGGAATCCCGGTTACAAGACATTTCGACAACGGTAAAACAAGACCAGCAAGACCACCCGGATGTGTCGACAAATCCCGATAGGAGGTGCACATATCTCGTTCTCAGGGCACACCAGATGAGCCAGACGTCGGGTTGGCATAGACCCTGATTGCCCAGGGGGCGCCGGACATCGCTCGGTTTGGGCCAGCACTTGAAGAAGCCTTGGCGGGGGGTAAAATAAAGATGACCCTCGGGCGCGACTCCCAAGGGAAAAAGGCAAGGTGAGGCAAATGTTAAAACCAAGGTTGGGCCTTGCTGGAGGAGTTTTATTCAAGGCGAACCGTCAAGGGGGTCCCATAAATCACCCAACCGCGTTAGGGACGCAAAATCCGGGAACATAATACCGATATGACGGAAACTAGGGCGGCAAGAGTGGAACAAAACACCAGGCATAAGGCCGAGCCTTCCACCCTTTACCAAGTATATAGATGCATTAATAATATAAGAGATATTGTGATATCCCAACATAAACATAATCCAACATGGAGCAATCTTCATCTTCACCTACAAGTAGCAACGCTATAAGAGGGGCTGAGCAAAAGCGGTAACATAGCCAAACAACGGTTTGCTAGGAAGGGTGAAAAGGATAGAGGCTGACATGGCAATTTGGGAGGCTTGATAAACAGGTGGTAGGTAACGCAGCATAGCGATAGAACGAAGCAACTAGCATAGCAATGATAGTAGTGAGATCCAAGGTGACGGTCATCTTTCCTGAAATCCCTCCAGGAAGAAGAACGAGTCCCTGAAGAAGATGAAGCCACGAAGACGAACCAAGCGTAGACGAACGAATCCTCACGATCGCAACGAAACGGGAACTATCGAGAAGAAACACACAACATGGTAAACACACCACACATGAACAAGGCATGATGCTCAACCAAGTATGATGCATGACAAGACTACATGAAGCTACTCATGGCAAGATATGATGCATAGAAGAACAACACATCAAAGCAAGTTTAAATGAATTTGGAAACAACATATAACAATTCGGTGAGGTCCTCATATGCAAATTTCAAAATTGGTCCAGATCTTAATAAACCTTATGTTCAAGTTGTTAAACAACAAGTTAAAATGCACCAAGATGATCTACACGCGATTCTTGTCAAGTTACATATAAAGCTCATTAGATTTGGAGCTACGGCCTAGAAGATATGAGCAAAACAAGATAAACATGGCATTGATGCAAAATGCATAAAAACATCAAGCAAACACCTCAAAACAAGGATGCAACATGATAATATGAAACTACATGCAAAATCAAGCAAGTTTCATATAGAGCACACTCAAAACGGAGCAACGGTTCAACACATACTCTATACAAGTTTAAAGGACAAGCTGTCCAAAACAACAACTAGGCATAATGCAAGCATCAAAACAACATGCCACATTACCACAATATGAAAACAAAAGGCATGGACATGATGTACAGGTAAATCATGACAAAACATGAACACTGAGCTACCTACATAAATCACTAGAACACTCTCAAAAAGACATGGCAAGAATGCAAATAATAACAGTTTCAGACTTTGCAGAAATAACATCAGGTTGCAATGTTTAGAGCTGTCAAACAAGCTACAGGAACTTATAATATAAAATTAAGGCATGGCATGGTACTACTAAATGCATAGAATAAAATTAAGGATCAGAAGATATGATGGCACCCATGTAAACATGGCAAATGATATGACAGATTCATACATGGCAGGAACAACAATAAGTAGGCATGTTGGTGAGCTTGAACCACTCACCACAGAGCCAAACATGGCATGGCAAGGCAACCAACAGTAATAATACATGTTTATGAAGCTAAGAATGGCAAGAACAAGTTCATAGCATGCTTGGATCACTAACGACAATCATGGCAACATTGAACTTAATGTTAACAGGCTGACATCAACATTATTTAGCAACTTTGGAGCAAGATTACAACAAGCTAAATCATGCTATAAATGCAAACAAGGGCATGGATGATAGAGCATGACATGTGTAACAAAACATCCTTAGTGAACATCTCCAGATTATGCATAGAATGACTTGTAGCAGCAGGTTTACATAGCATCACAAAATAACAGATTCAGCCTAGGAAAACAACAACAGCAAGTACCATACTTAACAAGCTCGATGCACTCAGTACAAGACTCACAAAAATACATAGATGGCACCGATGTAAATATGGCATGATGTAGTTCAAGACTCATGTAGGACTCATGCTCATAGAATGCACACATCAAATGCAACAAAAATGACAAATCACCAAGTTATAACAGTTTCAGCAGACTAACATCATATAGCACTCTTGCAACGATGATTCGGGCATCAAGATGATCTCAAACAAGAAAGTCCCAATGGAACAAAATGAAGATCATCTCACAGCGAACATTTTATATATCACACGCACAAAACGGAGCTACATGCATAGAGTTATGACACGATGAACAGGGCACAAAAATAACATAAGATCCGGGGACTTGGGGAAAATCGAGGTCAACCTCAGATCTGCACGGTTTTCGGGGTTCGCCGGAGTTTCGCCGGAGATGGACGGGGAAGACGGCGGGGAGGCGGATCCGGGGCGGGAGACCTCCTCGCCGGATCTCGCTGATTCAGGCTGGGCGGCGAGGAGGCGCGGTGGCTGGCGAGGGAGGCGGCGGCGGCGGAGTCGCGCTGCCACCGGAGGGAGGCGCGGGTGGGCGGCGGCGATTGAGTCGGATTGCGGCAGCCTGTGGGCCTCAGCGGCGGCGGCGCGGGCGCGTTGCCGAGGACGGGCGGCGGCGGGCGGGATCCGCGGGCGGCGGAGATCCGGCGAGGCGACGGGCAAGGTCGCCGGCGAGAGCGGCGCCGCGCTGGAGGTGGACGGCGGCGGGTTGGAGCAGGCCGCGGCGGCGGCAACGGTTCTGCCGCGCCGGGCGGGTCCGCTGTGGGCGAAGCGCGGCGCGGGAGGAGAGAGAGGGCTAGCTGGGCGACGTGGCGGCGTCCTATTGGACGGGAGCGACGGGCGGACATGTCCGGCGACGGTGGAGATGTGTCCGGTGGCGCGTGGAGGGAGAAGGCTAGGGTTAGGGTAAGATTGATCCGAAATTTTGGGGAAGGAGGTCTTATTTATAGGTAGAGGGAGCTAGGAGACTCCAAATGAGGTGTGTTTCTCGCCCACAAGATCGTGATCGAACGGCCGAGAGCATGGAGTGGGTTTGGATGGGTTATTGGGCCACTTTGGAGGGGTGTTGGGCTGCACACGAAAGAGGCCTTCACGGCTACCCGGTTAACCGTTGGAGCATCAAACGACCTCCAAATGGCACGAAACTTGACAGGCGGTCTACCGATGCTATAACAAGGCCGCTTGGCAAACCTCGGTCCATTCCGAGACCGTTTAACACCCGCTCACAACAGGAGACAAAAGGGGGACGCCGAAGGACATAGGAGTGTCGGATTGCAAAATGGACAATGGGGAAAATGCTCGGATGCATGAGACGAACACGTATGCAATGCAATGCACATGATGACATGGAAAAATGCAACACGCAAGCAAATGACATGCCAATGACGGCGAATAACTGGCAGACACCTGGCGCATCGAAACCAGGGCGTTACAACACTCCTCCACTAACAAGAGATCTCATCCCGAGATCTTAGGACCGAGACGGAAGGGAAAAGGGATGAGGTGAAACAAGAACTCAAGAGAAGAAGCAAAGAATCAAGAGCACTCGAGAAGAAGAGAGGAACAACGAGAATGACGAGAATCGAGAGCTCACGGAATCAGATAGACTATGAAACCACACCGGTTAGAACGAAATAAGAAACGAATAAGACTGAAAGCATTTAGGCAGCACTCCAGCTAAAACATGGAGGAATAGAACATGAACTTCACAAGATGGGATGGCACTTGACGACATAAGCAACGCAATGCCTCCAGAAGAATTGAAAGAATGGAATGAAAATAACTTAGAAGGAAGGATTGAACGGAGTTGTTGAGAAAATCAACAACGAAAGAATAAGCTTGTTGTGGGCTTATGGAAAGCATCTCAAAATTATGAGGTGATAACCGACCACAAGCAGAATAGATTGAATAACTGAGAAGACCGAAGGAATGCAAAGCTCCACTTCCAAAGAAAACGGAGAATTGTTTGCACTTCGAGACGCGAGAAGAAAGATACTTGAACTCTACAAACAAGAATCTTGATGAATTCTTGAAGAATGAATTAAATCATGAAGAACCACCATGAAGAACTCCGGTGACAAAAGGTTGAAGAGATAGAATGAAGGATGAAGGAATAAGATTAAAGCTTGCGGTGATTTAGATGGAGGTTCCAACAAAATGGCAGAGGAAATTGAACTCCGGAAAAGAAAAGATGAATCACTTGGAAGTAGAATTTATTCATTAAGAACAAACTCCGAAGGAAGGGATTAATCAACTGAGGAAATAAGAATAAGATTTATTGTATGCTTATCCTTCATCAAATTTAATTGATGACAAGCAATGGATTTTGCATATTACTTATTCTTGTTGAAAAATAATTAAGAGGAATGTGGGACAAAACTTGAGAAAGTCTTCATGAACCACCGGTAGATTGGAAAGAACGAATGAATTGATATGATAACCAAAGGAAAGGAATCTGAAGAAACCACCATAAGAAATCAAAATGACTGACGAAAGAGAATGAATCACCGGGAAGAATTAGAAGAACAAATATGCTAGAGGGGATTTTAGATGCAAAAGAACAAAGAGATCATGAGCTGATTAAAGAGCACTTGAATGAAGCGTCGGGATAAATAGAGAACGGTAACTGGAATGTGAGGACGAAGAATTCTTCTGGAACGATGGCCTCCGGTGAAAAGAAACGGGAAAAACAACTCCTGACATACTCCGGATGGTTAAGAAAAGAATATCAGACAAATGGAATAATTTGAAAGGATAATATGAAGCTAGAACCATGAATCTTCGGGAGAACGGGCAAGATTTAGAGGAAAAACTCTTCTTCGGTCTTCAAATGACGACGAGAAACACCACCAAAATTTACTGAGATACTCCGGGAGAATGAAAAAGCGAACAATGAAAGAATTTGAACGAGATCTTGGAGAACATCTGACTGATGAAATCATTTCTTACGTCACACTTTGAAAAGAATTTGAGAATAGCTCCGGGGAAATTAGAAGAGTCAGGTAAGATCCCGGGAAAGACCTGTGGGTTAGGGCCCACTAAAAGAAAAACACCATTGAAAAAGGATTGTTGAACAGATAAATGATGCAACCGAACAATTGAAATATTTGAATGAGGTGACAACCTCGAATTAATTGGAACACAGACGAATCTCCTGTGATGTCTTCCGAGCTCCGAAATGATTGAATGGAGATAGGCAAACGAGCAAGGAGAACACTTGAGCCGAGGGAAAGAATGTAATCACTACCAAAATTGGAATTGAATCCACCATGAAGAACAAGATGAAGAATGTCGAACCGAACGAGCATTCACCGGTTGAAACAATTGACGAAAGACTGAAGAGGCTCCACACGAATGAAATTGATGCTCGAAACAGACTCAGGCTCCGGGAAGAAGAGGGTGGGAGGGCGGGAAAACAAAATCAACTTGGAAGGGGGAACTAACGAATATCTTGAAGAGAAAACACCGGTTGAAATAATTGAGGAAAGAAAGCAAAGACTTCGCACGAGTAGGATGGATACTCGATTACGGACTCCAGTTCCGAGATGAAAAAGGGGTGAGCGGGTGGGAAAAATAAAACAACTGAGGATTGAACTCAAAGATGAAGAGGCTCGAGTCAACTTGACGAGAAATGCACCGGATGAAAAGAGCTGAGAACCAACGACCGAAAAACCAACTACGTGATCCTAAAGAAAATTTGAAGGGGAAGAGGAGTAATTCAAAACACCTACGTCAAGATTCCTGACCAGAGCGACGAAGGGGCTGAGGAGTAAAAAGAATTCCTACTCTCCGATATAACTAGACTCCAAAAAAGTTTTCTTCTAGACTCGACATCGGCCAAACTACACGATCAATCATGTGGGCTCCTAGGGTCGGTCGAGGCTCTGATACCAACTTGTCACGCCCAATATGCGATACTATCCTAAAGAGACTCGAAGGTCCCACCAAGGATAGAACCGCATATTGAAACGCTTTTGCAAGGTGGATATCATTACATCAACATTACATAATAGGTGGGGATACATACAAAAGGCATACAATGCCACATGAATACAACATCATCTTATATAAGAGCACCATCCGACTACGGATGAAACACAAACAGAAACTCAAACGACATACACCCTGGTAGCCCAGGCTGCCAACCTGGAACCTATCCCCTGATCGAACAAGAAGCAGAAGAATTACTCCAAAACAAGTAACATCACGCTCGCGTCAAGATCATCGCATAACCTGTACCTGCAACTGGTGTTGTAGTAATCTGTGAGCCACGAGGACTCAGCAATCCCATTACCATGGGTATCAAGACTAGCAAAGCTTAAAGGGGTAAGGAAGGGGTAAAGTCGTGAGGTTGCAGTAGCGACTAAGCATGTATGGTGGCTAACTTACGCAAATAAGAGCGAGAATAGAAGCAAAGCAAGTGGTCGTCAACTAGTAATGATCAAGAAGTGATCCTGAATTCCTACTTACGTCAAACATAACCCAAAAACCGTGTTCTCCTCTCGATCAACCCCGAAAAGAGACACTCATGGTTACGCACACGGTTGGTGTATTTTAGAAGAGTTTACTTCAAGTTTACTACAACCGGATATCAACAAATTCCCATCTGCCACATAACCGCGGACACGACTTTCGAAAGTTCAAACCCTGCAGGGGTGTCCCAACTTAACCCATTATAAGCTCTCGCAATCAACGAAGGATATTCCTTCGCTCGGAAAGACCCGATCAGTCTCGGAATCCCGGTTACAAGACGTTTCGACAATGGTAAAACAAGACCAGCAAGACCACCCGGATGTGCCGACAAATCCCGATAGGAGCTGCACATATCTCGTTCTCAGGGCACACCGGATGAGCCAGACGTCGGGTTGGCATAGACCCTGATTTCTCGGGGGGCGCCGGACATCGCTCGGTTTGGGCCAGCCCTTGGAGAAGCACTGGCCCGGGGGGGAGGGTAAAATAAAGATGACCCTCGGGAGCGCGACTCCCAAGGGAAAAAGGCTAGGTGAGGCAAATGGTAAAACCAAGGTTGGGCCTTGTTGGAGGAGTTTTATTCAAAGCAAACCGTCAAGGGGGTCCCATAAATCACCCAACTGCGTTAGGGACGCAAAATCCGGGAACATAATACCGATATGACGGAAACTAGGGCGACAAGAGTGGAACAAAACACCAGGCATAAGGCCAATCCTTCCACCCTTCACTAAGTATATAGATGCATTAATAATATAAGAGATATTGTGATATCCCAACATAAACATAATCCAACATGGAGCAATCTTCATCTTCACCTACAAGTAGCAACGCTATAAGAGGGGCTGAGCAAAAGCGGTAACATAGCCAAACAACGGTTTGCTAGGAAGGGTGAAAAGGATAGAGGCTGACATGGCAATTTGGGAGGCTTGATAAACAGGTGGTAGGTAACGTAGCATAGCGATAGAACGAAGCAACTAGCATAGCAATGATAGTAATGAGATCCAAGGTGACGGTCATCTTTCCTGAAATCCCTCTAGGAAGAAGAACGAGTCCCTCAAGAAGATGAAGCCACGAAGACTAACCAAGCGTGAGCGAACGAATCCTCACGATCGCAACTAAAGCGGAACTATCGAGAAGAAACACACAACATGGTAAACACACCACACATGAACAAGGCATGATGCTCAACCAAGTATGATGCATGACAAGACTACATGAAGCTACTCATGGCAAGATATGATGCATAGAAGAACAACACATCAAAGCAAGTTTAAATGAGGCTGGAAACAACATATAACAATTCCGGTAGGTCCTCATATGCAAATTTCAAAATTGGTCCAGATCTTAATAAACCTTATGTTCAAGTTGTTAAACAGCAAGTTAAAATGCACCAAGATGATCTACACGCGATTCTAGTCAATTTACATATTAAGCTCATTAGATTTGGAGCTACGGCCTAGAAGATATGATAAAAAACAAGATAAACATGGCATTGATGCAAAATGCATAAAAACTTCAAGCAAACACCTCAAAACAAGGATGCAACATGATAATATGAAACTACATGCAAAATCAAGCAAGTTTCATATAGAGCACACTCAAAACGGAGCAACGGTTCAACACATACTCTATACAAGTTTAAAGGACAAGCTGTCCAAAACAGCAACTAGGCATAATGCAAGCATCAAAACAACATGCCACATTACCACAATATGAAAACAAAAGGCATGGACATGATGTACAGGTAAATCATGACAAAACATGAACATTGAGCTACCTACATAAATCACTAGAACACTCTCAAAAAGACATGGCAAGAATGCAAATAATAACAGTTTCAGACTTTGCAGAAATAACATCAGGTTGCAATGTTTAGAGCTGCCAAACAACAAGCTACATGACCTTATCATAGAAAATTAAGGCATGGAATAGTACTACTAAATGCATAGAACAAAAGTCCTTTAATGACCATGAGCCAAAAAGGATCAGAAGATATGATGGCACCCATGTAAACATGGCAAATGATATGACAGATTCATACATGGCAGGAACAACAATAAGTAGGCATGTTGGTGAGCTTGAACCACTCACCACAGAATACAACATGGCCTGACAAGTCAACCAACAGTAAGCATACATGTTTATGAAGCTAAGAATGGCAAGAACAAGTTCATAGCATGCTTGGATCACTAACGACAATCATGGCAACATTGAACTTAATGTTAACAGGCTGACAGCAACATTATTTAGCAACTTTGGAGCAAGATTACAACAAGCTAAGTCAGGTTATAAATGCAACCAGGGGCATGGATGGATAGAGCATGACATGTGTAACAAAACATCCTTAGTGAACATCTCCAGATTATGCATAGAATAACTTGTAGCAGCAGGTTTACATAACATCACAAAATAACAGATTCAGCCTAGCAAAACAGCAACAGCAAGTACCATACTTAAAAAGCTCGATGCACTCAGTACAAGACTCACAAAAATACATGGATGGCACTGTAACGCCCTCGATGCGGCTATATCTCCCACGTGTCGAAGCACGACTTAGAGGCATAACCGCATTGAAAGCAATGTCGCAAGTGAGGTAATCTTCACACAACCCATGTAATACATAAGGGAAAGAGGTACATAGTTGGCTTACAGTCGCCACTTCACACAATACATAAATAAACATCCATCATTCAGATTACACTCAAGGTCCGACTACGAACCAAAATAAAAGAAGATACCCCAAATGCTACATGCACCCGATCGTCCCAACTTGGCTCCACTCTGATCATCAGGAAAAGACACATAGTAACGACCACGTTCCTCATCGAACTCCCACTTGAGCTCGGTTGCGTCATCTGCACTGGCGTCGTCGGCACCTGCAATTGTTTTGGTAGAATCTGTGAGTCACGGGACTCAGCAATCTCACACCATGAGATCAAGACTATTTAAGCTTATAGGAAGGACAGAGTTGTGAGGTGGAGCTGCAGCAAGCGACTAGCATATATGGTGGCTACATTCATAAAAGAGAGCGAGAAGATGAGCAAGGCACGGTCGTGAAGCTAGTACCGATCAAGAAGTGATCCTGAACTACTTACGTCAAACATAACTCCAACACCGTGTTCACTTCCCGGACTCCGAGAAGAGACCATCACGGTTACACACTTGTTGATGTGTATTTTAATTAAGGTCAACTTCGGTTTTCTACAACCGGACATTAACAAATTCCCATCTGCCTCATAACTTGGGCACGGCTTTGAAAGATAATACCCCGCAGGGTGTCCCAACTTAGCCCATTATAAGCTCTCATGGTCAACGAAGGATATTCCTTCTACCGAAGACCCAATCAGTCTCGAATCCCGGACTACAAGACATTTCGACAAGCAATAAAACAAGACCAGCAAAGCCGCCCGAATGTGCCGAAACCAAATCCCGATAGGAGCTGCACATATCTCGCTCTCAAGGCACACCGGATGGGCAAGATATCGGGTTGGCATAGACCTGGATTGCCAGGGGCGCCGGACATCGCTTCAGTTGGGCCAGCACTCGAAGGAGCACCGTCCGGGGTTAAAATAAAGATGACCCTCGGCTCATGAAAACCCGGGGAAAAAGGCTTAGGTGGCAAATGGTAAAACCAAAGTTGGGCCTTGCTGGAGGAGTCTTATTCAAAGCGAACTGTCAAGGGGTCCCATAAATCACCCAACCGTAAGGAACGCGAAATCAAGGAACATAACACCGTATGACGGAAAGTAGGGCGGCAAGAGTGGAATGTAACACCAGGCATAAGGCCGAAGTCTTCCACCCTTTACCAAGTATATAGATGCATTAATTATAGAAGATATGTTGTGATATCCTAACGAGTAAACATGTTCCAACAAGGAACAACATCTCCATGTTCCAACAAGGAACAAACTTCATCTTCTCCGCAACTAGCAACACTATAAGAGGGCTGAGCAAAGCGGTAACATAGCCAATCAACGGTTTGCTAGGAAAGGATGGTTAGGGCTTGACATGGCAATATGGGTGGCATGATATAGCAAGTGATAGGCATCGAGCATAGGCATAGCAAAAGAGCGAGCATCTAGCAAGCAAAGATAGAAGTGATTTCGAGGGTATGGTCATCTTGCCTACAAAGTTCTCGTGAGTTGTCGAAAGCTTGATCCTCGTAAGCGTTCTCAACAGGTTCCTCGCTCACGCACTCGCCTCCGGCTCTACCCAAAGCAAGGACACAAGCAAAGGAACCACAATAAATCACGGTGCAATGCACAAGCAACATGATGCAATACATGGCATGATATGCGAGATGCGATTTGCAATGCGTATGCGTGCTCCGGAAGGAAAATGATGAACCAGGCATCAACTTGGCAAACCAAGTATGCCGCTGGAAAGGTGAGATGATTTCGGTTGAAATCGACATAAAGATCACCGGAATCGGATGCACGGTTCGCAAATGACAAGCAAAACAAGAATGGCACAAATCTGCCATTAACAGCATGATGCCACATAGCAAGCAACAAGAAATTAAGCTACTGCACCCAAATATACCAACAAAACATATAGCTGTGATCTACTCAAGATGCTTGACAAAAGATGAGCACTGAGCTACGGCTAATTCACACCATAACAGGTCCAAACAAGCATGGCAAAAGTGCAAAACATATCAGCTTCACAGACTTAGTGAAGAACTGAATATGGCAGAATCAGCATCAGGAAGCAATGTTCAGAGCAAGAAAACTACATGCTACAGGAACTTATAATAGCAAAACAAGGCATGGCATGAATCTACTCAAAGCATAGAACAAAAGTCCCTTACTGACCATGAGCCAAAAAGGATCAGAGGATATGATGGCACCCACGTAAACATAGCAAGTTTCGTTAACAGATTCAACAACAGGGCATGACAAAAACAGATAACAAGTATGCATTTTTAAGAGCTCGATGCACTCGCTACAGAGCATATCATGATAAAATAAGCATACATCTATCAAGAAGACATGGCATACAAGCTATACATGGCAAGAACAACATCATAGCATACACGGATCAACTACAACAACCTTGGCAAAATTGAATAACATGTAAACAATCTGCCAGGAAACATTTTATAGCAAAAGTAGAGCTCGATTGACTCAAGCTATGGCACTCAATAATTGCAAACAAAGGCATGGATGGATAGAGAATAACCATATGTTCAAAACATCCTTACTGAAGTATCTCAAAATATGCATTGAACTCTCTGTAGCATCAAGTTAACATGGCATAAAAATATCAGCAAAACAGGGGCTGAAATCAGCAACATCATGAAGCCTGGTTTGCATGCTTGTGCTAGTCACCGCAGAGATCACAACAATACATGGCATACACCCCTATAAAGATGGCATGGCATATTACAAAACACATGTAGGACTCAAGATCATAGGATGCACACATCAATCATGGCAAAAATGACAAAAGTGCAAGTTCTGATAAGAATCTGAAACTAACATCACATAGCCCTCTTCCAACAGCATTTCGGGCATCAATATGAGCTCAAATGAAAATGATGCAGTGAGATGAAATGATCTACTCATCGAGGCTTACATTTCGGTATATTACACGCACGAAACGGAGCAATATGCAGAGAGTTATGTCATAATGAAAATGCAACAATATAATGACAGATTAAAGACTTGGAGGATATTCGGGGGAGGGGAAAGTCAACCGCGTTTTGGATCTCAGATCCGGCTCGGGCGCCGAGGCGAGGTTCGCCGGAGGAGGGAGGCGGCACCGGAGAAGTAGGGCCGGCCGGGGCGGAACCGGAGGCGGCGGTGGCCGACGGGCCGGTGGTGGCCGGGTCGAGCGCGGCGGGCGCTGCCGCAAGGTGTAGGCGGCGACGGTGGCGGAGAGCGGGCGGCGTTGGCGGCGGCACGGGCGGCTGGGCGGCTGGCCGGGAGGCGGCGGCGGCGTGGCGCTGTGGCCGAAGCGCTGGGCGCAGAGCGCAAGGGCAGACTGGGGTCATGGGGCCCGTGACGGGCCAAAGCGGGCCGGGCGGGCGGCGCTGGGTGGTTGGGCGCCACGTGGTGCGCCTGGTGGGCGGGCGGCGGCGGACGTGTCCGCCCGACCGGACACGTCCGGCCGGCGAGGGAGGAGCGGGCTAGGGTTTGACCGAGAATTTCGGAGGGGGAGGCATATATATATAGGTAGAAGGAGCTAGGAAGCTCCAAATGAGGTGTAGTTTTCGCCCACACGATCGTGATCCGACGACGGAGAGCATGGAAGTGACTTAGATGGGTTATTGGGCTATTTTGGAGGGGTATTGGGCTGCAACTTAAAAGAGGCCTTTATGAGAGTGCGGTTAACTGCTGAGTACCAAACAAGCTCCAAATGACCCGAAACTTGACAGGTGGTCTACCGGTGGTGTACCAAGGCCACTTCACAAACCTCGGTCCATTCCGAGAAAGTTTAGTACCCGCTCACGGAAAAACGTAAAAGGGCACGCCGGGGGACATAGGAGTGCCGGATTGCAAAACGGACAACGGGGAAAATGCTCAGATGCATGAGACGAACACGTATGCAAATGCGATGCACATGATAACATGATATGAAAATGCATGACATGGACAAAATGCAAAAATGAAGAAAAACCCAACCACGGAGGGAATATCATATCACAATGCCGAAAATGGCAAGAGTTGGAGTTACAAATATGGAAAGTTACATCCGGGGTGTTACAACACTCCACCACTACAAGAGGATCTCGCCCCGAGATCTAGGACCGAAAGAACTCGGATTTTGAACGGAGGTGATCCTCGCCCTGTGTGGCTTCTCGGCCGGAATGGTGTGACCACTTCACTTTCAGGAATTTGATTGACTTGTTGCGAGTCTTGCGCTCGGTTTCTTCAAGAATAGCAACGGGGTGCTCATGATAAGAGAGATCTTCTTGAAGGACCACCTCTGAATTGATAGATCATACTCTTTTCATCAGGGACGTCTTGCTTAGCAAAGCGAGCGAGTTTCTGGAACTGGATATTGTATTGATACACGTACATGTTGCCTTGCTTGAGATTGCGGAAGTCCTCACGCTTGCTTTCAACAACACTTTTCGAATGTGGTGAGCTCAAGTCTCGCCGAACTCATCCTGTAATGACACGACCTCCTCTCGAATCTTTGTATTGCTGGAACCACTCAGCAGCTTGGTCCTTGAGTTGAAACGAAGCAAACTTGACAAAGTCCTCGTGTCGACATTGCTACATTCAAAATGTTTGCAGATGTCCACAAGCCAATCGTCGGCGCTCTGTGGCCTCGGCTACGTAAACCGAAAGACTTCGCTGATTAGCGAGGAACTGATTGAGGGTAGTAAAGTGCGGCTGGTTGTTGCCTTGGCCTTGATTTCCTTGATTGCCTTGCCCTTGGGTACGCTTCTTGCAAGAGTTGCAAAATCATCGAGCATTGGCATTGGTGGCTGCCATGATAGCTTGCCATGCCTCCGGAGGCGGAGGTGGAGGTGGAGGGTCTGACCGACTCCCATCATTATGCTCCGGATTCAGACGCTGGCGGAGCCATCCTCAAGAGGGTGACATCCGTTAGCACTTAGATAGACCGATAGACAAGTTGAATCAACGGATAGAAATTGCAACATATAGTCTTCACAATAAACATTCAACAAGGATGAACGAATGAATTCCAAAGTTAACATCACACGCCCATTAAGGTGAGAAGCCACTTGATTAAGGTTTGATGAAAAAAATAACAAGGTAAGATCGAACAAATAAGTGGTAAGGATTACCCAATCACAAACCAAATATCTGCGGGAAGAAATGCTAGAGCTACTTGAATCCCACCTATAAACTCCCGAAACTTTCGGTTATGCAATCTGGTGTTGGGGATACAGGGACACAAAATATATCACCCAAACTAACAATACCTAGATCCAATTGTATCCATCCACAACACATAACCAAGAAACCTTCGAAATCGTGGTACCTCGACCTTCAAAAGCATCCATTATACGAAGTCATGGCAATACTCCCGAGCTCGCCCCCAAGATCGGGTTATCGGGTTATCTCACCAACAACTCGACCAAAAGAGATTTTCGATGTCGGCAAAACTAAGGTATTCCGAACTGCAACGATAAAATTGTGACGACAACACCTCGGAGCTCAACTCCCCGGACACCGCCACAACCCCTAAATGTCGAGGCACCAAGAACAATGTTCTCGCCACAAAACCATCGGAACTATTCCAAGATACCGCGTGATCCTAAAATTTTTTAGTGAAATTTGAGGAGAGGAGAGTCAAAACTTCTACGCAGAGACCTCACCAGAGCGACGAAGGACCTGGGAGTAAAAAGAATCCCTACTCCGATATATATAATCCTAAGACTCAAAACATTTTTGTTCTAGACTCAACAACGCCAAAGAAACAATCAAGCAGGGGCTCCAAAGTCGGGATGGCTCGACACCAACTTGTAACGCCTCGATGCGGCTATATCTCCCACGTGTCGAAGCACGACTTAGAGGCATAACAACATTGAAAGCAATGTCGCAAGTGAGGTAATCTTCACACAACCCATGTAATACATAAGGAAAGAGATACATAGTTGGCTTACAATGCCACTTCACACAATACATAAATAAACATCCATCATTCAGATTACACTCAAGGTCCGACTACGGAACCAAAATAAAAGAAGATACCCCAAATGCTACATGACTCGATCATCCCAACTGGCTCCACTATCGATCATCGGAAAAGACACATAGTAACGACCACGCTCCTCATCGAACTCCCACTTGAGCTCGGTTGCGCCATCTCAGACCGCGCCGCGTCGGCACCTGCAACTGTTTTGGTAGAATCTGTGAGTCACGGGACTCAGCAATCTCACACCATGAGATCAAGACTATTTAAGCTTATAGGAAGGACAAAGTTGTGAGGTGGAGCTGCAGCAAGTTTACTCAGCATATATGGTGGCTACATTCGCAAAAGAGAGCGAGAAGAGGAGCAAGGCACGGTCGTGAAGCTAGTAGCGATCAAGAAGTGATCCTGAACTACTTACGCCAAACATAACTCCAACACCGTGTTCACTTCCGGACTCCACCGAGAAGAGACCATCACGGTTACACACGCCGTTGATGTGTATTTTAATTAAGGTCAACTTCGGTTTTCTACAACCGGACATTAACAAATTCCCATCTGCCTCATAACCGCGGCACGGCTTTCAAAGATAATACCGCAGGGTGTCCCAACTTAGCCCATTATAAGCTCTCACGGTCAACGAAGGATATTCCTTCTACCGAAGACCCGATCAGTCTCGAATCCCGGACTACAAGACATTTCGACAAAGAATAAAACAAGACCAGCAAAGCCGCCCGAATGTGCCGACAAATCCCGATAGGAGCTGCACATATCTCGCTCGTGGCACACCGGATGGGCAAGACGTCGGGTTGGCATAGACCTGGATTGCCCAGGGGCGCCGGACATCGCTTAGTTGGGCCAAGACCGAAGGAGCACTGGTCCGGGGTTAAATAAAGATGACCTCGGCTCGCGAAACCCGGGGAAAAAGGCTTAGGTGGCAAATGGTAAAACCAAAGTTGGGCCTTCTTTGGAGGAGTCTTATTCAAAGCGAACTGTCAAGGGGGTCCCATAAATCACCCAACCGTAAGGAACGCTAAATCAAGGAACATAACACCGGTATGATGGAAACTAGGCGGCAAGAGTGGAACAAAACACCGTGCATAAGGCCGAGTCTTCCACCCTTTACCAAGTATATAGATGCATTAATTATAGCAGATATATTGTGATATCCCCAACAAGTAAACATGTTCCAACAAGGAACAACATCTCCATGTTCCAACAAGGAACAAACTTCATCTTCTCCGCAACTAGCAACGCTATAAGAGGGGCTGAGCAAAGCGGTAACATAGCCAATCAACGGTTTGCTAGGAAAGGATGGTTAGGGCTTGACATGGCAATATGGGTGGCATGATATAGCAAGTGATAGGCATCGAGCATAGGCATAGCAAAAGAGCGAGCATCTAGCAAGCAAAGATAGAAGTGATTTCGAGGGTATGGTCATCTTGCTCGCAAAGTTCTCGAGTTGTCGAAAGCTTGATCCTCGTAAGCGTTCTCAACAGGTTCCTCGCTCACGCACTCGCCTCCCGCTCTACCCAAAGCAAGAACACAAACAAAGGAACCACAATAAATCACGGTGCAATGCACAAGCAACATGATGCAATACATGGCATGATATGCGAGATGTGATATGCAATGCGCGTATGCGTTCGAAGGAAAATGATGAACCAGGCATCAACTTGGCAAACCAAGTATGCCGCTGAAAGGTGAGATGATTTCGCTGAAATCGATATAAAGATCACCGAATCGGATGCACGGTTTGCAAATGACAAGCAAAACAAGAATGGCACAAATCTGCCATTAACAAAGATGATGCCACATAGCAAGCAACAAGAAATTAAGCTACTGCACCCAAACGTACCAACAAAGCATATGGCAGTGATCTACTCAAGATGCTTGACAAAAGATGAACACTGAGCTACGACTAATTCACACCATAACAGGTCCAAACAAGAATGGCAAAAGTGCAAAACATATCAGCTTCACAGACTTGGTGAAGAACTGAACATGGCAGAATCAGCATCAGGAAGCAATGTTCAGAGCAAGAAAACTACATGCTACAGGAACTTATAATAGCAAAACAAGGCATGGCATGAATCTACTCAAAGCGTAGAACAAATGTACCTTACTGACCATGAGCCAAAAAGGATCAGAGGATATGATGGCACCCACGTAAACATAGCAAGTTTCGTTAACAGATTCAGCAACAGAGCAAGACAAAAATAGATAACAAGTAGGCATGTTTAAGAGCTCGATGCACTCGCTACAGAGAATCTCATGATAAACTAAGCATACATCCATCAAGAAGACATGGCATAGAAGCTATACATGGCAAGAACAACATCATAGCATACACGGATCAACTACAACAACCTTGGCAAAATTGAATAACATGTAAACAATCTGCCAGGAAACATTTTATAGCAAAAGTAGAGCTCGATTGACTCAAGCTATGGCACTCCATAATTGAAAACAAAGGCATGGATGGATATAGCATAACCATATGTTCAAAACATCCTTATCAAGTATCTCAAAATATGCATGGATCTCTCAGAGCATCAAGTTAACATGGCATAAAAATATCAAGAAAACAGGCTGAAATCAGCAACATCATGAAGCCTAGTTTGCATGCTTGTGCTAGTCACCACAGATATCACAAAAATACATGGCATACACCCCTGTAAAGATGGCATGGCATATTACAAAACACATGTAGGACTCAAGATCATAGGATGCACACATCAATCATGGCAAAATGACAAAAGTGCAAGTTCTGATAAGAATCTGAAACTAACATCACATAGCCCTCTTCCAACAGCATTTCGGGCATCAAGATGAGCTCAAATGAAAATGACGCAATGAGATGAAATGATCTACTCATCGAGGCGAACATTTCGGTATATTACACGCACGAAACGGAGCAATATGCAGAGAGTTATGGCATGATGAAAATGCAACAATATAATGACAGATTAAAGACTCGGACGATATTCGGGGGAGGGGAAAGTCGACCGCGTTTTGGATCTCAGATCCGGCTCGGGCGCCGAGGCGAGGTTCGCCGGAGGAGGAGGCGGCGCTGGAGAAGGAGGGCGGCCGGGCGGAACCGAGGCGGCGGTGGCCGACGGGCTGGTGGTGGCGGGTCGAAGCGCAGGGCGCTGGCTGGGCGCGCGGTAGGCGGCGACGGCGGTGGGAGAGCGGGCGGCGTTCCGCTGGCGCGCGGGCGGCCAGGCCGGAGGCGGCGGCGGCAAGGGCGACGGGCCGAGCGCGGGTGGCGGGGGGAGCAAGGCGCGACGTGGGTGGGGGGCCCGTGACGGGCAAAGGGGGCTGCTGGCGGCGCTGGTGGCCGGTTGCCACGTGGCGTGCCCCGGCTGGCGCAGCGCGGCGGACGTTTCCGGCCCGAATCGGACACGTCCGGCGGCGGGGAGAGGAGCGGGGCTAGGGTTTGACTGAGAATTTCGAAGGGGGAGGCATATATATAGGTAGAAGGAGCTAGGAAGCTCCAAATGAGGTGTAGTTTTCGCCCACACGATCGTGATCCGATGATGGAGAGCATGGAAGTGACTTAGATGGGTTATTGGGCTATTTTGAGGGTGTTGGGCTGCAACTTAAAAGAGGCCTTTGCGAGAGGCGGTTAACCGCTGAGTACCAAACGAGCTCCAAATGACCAAACTTGACAGTGGTCTACCGGTGGTGTACCAAGGCCACTTGACAAACCTCGTCCATTCCGAGAAAGTTTAGTACCCGCCACGGAAAAACGTAAAAGGGGACGCCGGGGACATAGGAGTGCCGGATTGCAAAACGGACAACGGGGAAAATGCTCGGATGCATGAGACGAACACGTATGCAAATGCGATGCACATGATAACATGATATGAAAATGCATGACATGGACAAAATGCAAAAATGAAGAAAAACCCAACCACGGAGGGAATATCATATCACAATGCCGAAAATGGCAAGAGTTGGAGTTACAAATATGGGAAGTTACATCCGGGGTGTTACAGGCACCTCTGAAAAGATGGCATGATGTACTTCAAGAATCATGTAGGACTCATGCTCATAGGATGCACACATCAAATGCAACAGAACTGACAAATCACCAAGTTATAACAGTTTCAGCAGATTAACATCATCTAGCACTCTTGCAACGATGATTCGCGCATCAAGACGATCTCAAACAAGCATGTCACAATGGAACAAAATGAAGAGCATCTCACAGCAAACACTTTGACATATTACACGCACAAAACGGAGCTACATGCATAGAGTTATGATGCGATGAACAGGGCACAAAAATAACATCAGATCCGGGGACTTATGGAAAATCGAGGTCAACCTCAGATCTGCACGGTTTTCGGGGTTCGCCGGAGTTTCGCTGGAGATGGACGGGGAAGACGTCGGGGAGGCGGATCCGGGGCCGGGGAGACCTCCTCCGGCCGGATCTCGCCGGATCCGGCGCGGGGCGGCGAGGAGGCGTGGTGGGCGGAGGGAGGCGGCGGCGGCGGAGTCGCGCTGCCACCGGAGGGAGGCACGGGGCAGGGCGGCGGCAACCGCCGGATTTGCGCGGGATGCTGGCTGAGCCTCGGCCGCTGGGCGGGCGCGCGCGCGTTGCGAGGACGGGCGGCGTGCTGCCAGCTGGATCCGTGGGCGGCGGAGATCCGCGAGGCGACGGGCAAGGTCGCTGGCGAGAGCGGCGCCGGCGCGTGAGGCGGATGGCGGCGGGTTGGAGCGGGCTTCGCGCGGCGGCAACGGGTTCGGCCGCGTTCGGGCGGGTCCGCCGTGGGTCGGGCGGCGCTGCGGCGCTGGGAGGAGAGAGAGGGCTAGCTGGGCGACGTGGCGGCGTCCTATTGGACGGGAGCGACGGGCGAACATGTCCGGCGACGGTGGAGATGTTTCCGATGGCGCGTGGAGGGAGAAGGCTAGGGTTAGGGTAGGATTGATCCGAAATTTCGGGGAACGAGGTCTTATTTATAGGTAGAGGGAGCTAGGAAACTCCAAATGAGGTGTGGTTCTCACCCACACGATCGTGATCGAACGACCGAGAGCATGGAGTGGGTTTGGATGGGTTATTGGGCCACTTTGGAGGGGTGTTGGGCTGCACACAAAAGAGGCCTTTGCGGCTACCCGGTTAACCGTTGGAGCATCAAATGACCTCCAAATGGCACGAAACTTGACAGGCGGTATACCGGTGCTATACCAAGGCTGCTTGGCAAACCTTGCTCACAACAGGAGACACAAGGGGGACGCCGGAGGACATAGGAGTGTCGGATTGCAAAATGGACAACGGGGAAAATGCTCGGATGCATGAGACGAACACGTATGCAATGCAATGCACATGATGACATGGAAAATGCAACACGCAAGCAAATGACATGGCAATGACGGCGAATAATCGCGTGAGACACAGCGCGATCAAACCGGGCGCTATATGAGACTTGTATATGATAAGGCTGGTTGTAAAGCCTCCCAATGTGTGACGCCTGATAATCAAGTTATAGTAACCTCCGCTAATTATGTCACGCCACCTCGGTTATTGTAGATGAACTCGTGTTAGTTCAAAAACGATTCAAATTCAAATCTAAAATATAGGCAAACAGTAAAATTTTCAAATAGCAAAACTAAACTGCTCAGGTTGTGTCAAATAAATCGTAAGTAATTATGGTGGAGAAACCAAACTTTGATAAAATGTTTAAAGGCTCTAAAACAATTAAAACAGTAGTGAAAACAATTAAAGAAATGCCTATTGAATTTATAAGATGCTAAAACTATTTTATTTTGGGTTAATAATTAATCTGACAGTAGTTTGTTGATAAATACAAATTTAGACACTAGTGGTAATTTTTATAAAACTAAAAATAAAAGAAACTACAAAAAAATAAGAAAAATACAAGACAAAACAATAAAGCAAAAGGGGGCAACACCCCTGCTGGCCTCGCCCAGCTAGCCATCGGTTAACCAGACGGCCCACCGCCCACTACTAACCCTCACACCCCAAACCCCAGTCCCGACCGACACCCACAACCCCCACTCCACCTTGCTCCCTCCCCACTCCCCTATCCCCTCTCGATCGTGGCAACCACCCACGCCCGGCCCTCGCTTCCTCGCGCCCGCTGCAGGCCCTCGCCGGCCCCCACCTGTGCCGCTCCGTCGCCTGGCCTCATCCCCGCCGGCCTCCCCAGGCTTCGTCGCCCATCGACACCCGTCGCCCCCGACCCCTCGACGAACCCCGTTGTCGGTGTACTAGAGTAGGGGTACCCTAGTATCCCGAACTCGTGCACGGGCAGTTGCAGCACCCCGCGGCAAGGCTTGCCTAGTGACCGCCAAGGTCCTCCACGGTTCCTTTGGAGCCATTCAAGAACAAAGTATTTAAGTCATGGAGGCAAGGCCCCGGCAAGAGGAGCTTGCCGGGAAGGCCACACAAGGCACGCAGAAGACAAGACCCCGGCAAGAGGAGCTTGCCGGGAAGGCTCGGTGAGCGACAAGCTTCCAGACGCGACAAGGATTCATCCCGCAAGGTGCTTTGCGGCAGCAACCACTCTTTATCTCCGCCCAACTCATCCACCAACGTGTCGCCATGGGACCATTCCAGCGTAGCAGCGTGTCAAGAGGTCAGGCGCCAGCGGAGAGCAGCGGTAAGCGGCGCCGATAAGATTGCCATCGTGGTATAACGGTGGCGCCCCGACGGTCCCTCGTTGTAATCGCTTAAGCGATATGGACGGCATTTAATGTTTTGTCCCTTGTCACGAGTTAGGTAGAATACACTGTACAAAGTAGTTGTACCAACCGCTTTCATTTTCCGCTTTACCCTCATCTACGTGGCTACTTGTCGGTGACCCTTGAGCATATAAAAGGAGGCCCATGCGAACGAGAGGAGGTTCGACTCATTCAAACTAGAGAACTCCCACGCTAGGTTTTGTAGCTCTCAATGCTCCCTAGGGAGAACACAATACAATCAGACAAGCAGCAGAGGGAGTATTATCTCCCGGAGAGCTCCGGTTGGGTAAACTGCTCGGTGCTTCGCCGATCCGCTTCTTCGCAATCTCCGCCCCCATCAGACCGAAGGGGTCCGTCCGCCGGCCCCCATAGGTGTTCGTGGGTACGATCAGCTTCCCCGACATCTTTGGCTAGCTAGGTAGGGGGCGTCGAGGTTGTGTAAACCTGATCCGGCGTTCACACGAGCAACATCTTCATCGTCTTCATCGACATGCCACCGAAGAAGAATGCTTCGGCGGCAGCAGAGCCGTCCGCGTCAAACCCACCACCACTGGAGCTGACAAGTGGTGGGGTAGACGCCAGCGGAAGAGCGGGCATCGATGAGGGAGCCCATGTTGCTGCTAAGTCCAAGGACAAGGCGGCGCAAACCTCGGCGTCCGTACACGCACCGCGTCCATCCCAGGAGGCGCGAGACCGGCAGCGTCATGGTGCTCGCAGCACCATACGCTCGCTGGGCCAAGATCGAGATGGTGGATCCAGGACGCCAAGAACAGCGCGGCGCGCCAACAGGTTGGTGCGAGGGGCACGGTCGCCGGACGGGATATCGCTTCCTTCTAACATATTTAGAAACCGAGCATATCCCGCCTCGCACCGCTCGCCATTGCCGCCACCACTCAAGCAGTAAGCTTTGGCGCGAGCACAATTGTTTCTCGGATTACCCTCCAACGGCAGATAAGGTCGATTTAATGGAGGGCCACCATTCAGAGTCTCATCGGCTTTGCTAACGGCGACGCCCGCGGCAACTAATATATCGCTGCCGCTGGCAGACGACAAGGCACGAGCCGGTGGCGACGAGACCTGTGGGGTGCAAACCACTATGCACTCTCCACCCCGAAGGTTAAGATCGCCGACTCGCTTGGATCCACCTCGACAGCGATTTCCACCGCCGTCGGATCCACGAGCTCGCCGCGACCAGCGCCAAGTTCTTCCCGAACGACACAAGAAGGCGCCGAACTCGTGATCGAAGGCCAAGAGAAGCGCGACGTCAATCCGACCAGCGCTGGCGGGCCTTCGCCGACATGCATGCGCCAGGGGAACAGGTGACTTGTCAGACGCGTAGGTTGCCCCGCTGCTCACTCGTGAGCTGCGGCAAGTCCAAAGGGCCCGACAAGAAAATTTCGCCGATGTACCAGAGAAGCACGACGGCAAGACGCACCCGTCGGAGTTCCTCAAGATTTACACCATTGCGTGCAAGCTGCCGGGACGACGACAAGATTCTCGCCAACTACTTCTACCGCCGGTGCTCAAGCCCAATGTCGATCTTGGCTCATGCACTTGCCGGACATCTCCATATCCTCTTGGGCAGATCTATGCCATCAGTTTGTCACGCTTTCACAAAGCGCCACAAGCCTCATGGCCAGGAAAGCGACCTTCATCCGCCGCCTAGAAGGAAGGAGAGTCCTCGCAAGTTCATCCAGAGATTCAGCCTTGTGCACTACAACATCCCGTATGTCCACCCTGCCGCTGTGATCAGCGCTGTTTCATCAAAAACATGCGAAACCGCAGGATGAGGGAAGAGATGGCGATGTGCAAAGTCAAGGACGCCGAGGAGCTGTATGCCTTGGCCGATAAGGTAAGCAGGCCGAGGAAGGGAGGAGACTCGTGGAGAGAATGCGTAAGCAGGATCTCGATAGTGAAGAGATTGTCCGGCAAGGAAGAGCCGGCGACGGAATAGCAGAAAGAAGAAAGGCAAGGACGTGCTAGTTGTTGAGCAGTCCGGCAACGGAGGCGGCACCAATAAAGCTAAGGTTGGTAACTCCGGCAAGGAGGTTGCCGCGGCGCCAATCGCCAGATCTCTCGGCGGTCGCCGACAAGGTGACAGCTCCAACAAGCAAGATCGCAAGATCCACCGCACTAAGGGCCATGACCTCCAGAGCTGCAAGAAGGTCGAGCAGCTTGTTGAACAAAGAAGGCTGAGTATGAGCGGCGCGACAAGGAGAAGGCCCAGGAAGGTGCTGGGGGAGTTAGCAAGAAGCGACCCGGCCGGGGAGGACGCCGCGGCAAGGCCAAGCAGCGGCAAGGAGACAGACCTCCCCGCGGCCGCGACAAGGACGGAATTTAAGACGACGACGATGAGGACATGGATGATGACGAAGCCGATGAGCAGGAGTTCCAGAAAGCCACGGAGGTCTTGTGCGTTGACGGTGGTGCATCTCAAGCAGTGGATGCGGGAAGTCAATGCAGCGGAACCATCCGTAGAGTCGCGCAAGCCTCTGAAATGGTCCAGCACGCCTATCATCTTCGATATTGAGGACCACCCTTATCGCATAGCTGCGGTCGGGTGTTTGCCGATGTTGGTTTCACCAACTATCCGCAACCTCAAGGTCACTAAGATGTTAGTTGACGGCGGGGCCGGCTTGAACCTGATCTCCTCTCGCAGAAGGCTCCGTAAGCTTCGATCCCCGACAATGAAGCTCAAGAAACCGCACATTCCAAGGAATCAACTGGGAAGAAGCAAGCCAAAGGAAAGATCGCTACGGTGACATTTGGCAGCCAATTAAACTTCAGAATCGAGAGGGTCACCTTTGACGTTGTTGATTTTCCATTGCCTTACAATGGGATACTTGGCCGCCCAAAGACTTGCCAAGTTCATGGCGGCCTCTCATTATGCATACAACTTGCTCAAGATGCCCGCCCGGTAAGTGTCATTTATGTCCCTGGCGACAAGAAGGATGCTCTTATCTGCGCCGACAAGATCTACCGAAGCAGAGAGCCGCAGCAGATCATAAGTTACTTGTCTGAAGCTCCCGGGGAAGAAGAAGACCATGTCCGCAAGAGCTTCGATGCCACTCCGCAAGCGCACCTCTTCGAGTGCTGCGCTGCCGGAGTGGACGCACCATCGAGCTCCACCGCAAGTGTAAGAAGACGATGGCGGCTCCAGAGACCAAGAAGGTGTCCGCTAAGGAGGACGGCACTGGTGGTACCTTCACCATCGCCACGCTTGACCCTAAATAGAAAAGCGCCGCTGCTTTCCTCAGGCTAACGCCGACGGTTTGCATGGCAACCGCCCGACATCCCCGTGTTCCTGTGAAAGTAATTGAGCACCATCTCGCTGTCTGTCCTCGCGCGCGACCCGCCAAGCGTAAAGTCGAAACAGCAAAGTGAGCGCCAAGAATTCATAGCGTAAGAAATCAAGAAGTTGGAAGCAGCAGCCTTGTCGAGGAGTGCTCCATCCCACGGGATGGCCAATCCTGTAGTTGTGCGCCAAGGCAAATGGGAAATGGAGGCTTTGTATCGACTTTACCGATGTTAATAAAGCTTGTCCCAAAGACCCATTTCCTTTGCCGCGTATCGACCAGATTGTTGACTCCACGGCTGGATGTGATTTGCTTTCATTCCTTGATGCATACTCAGGATACCATCAGATCTTCATGGCAGAAGAGGACGAAGAGAAAACCGCATTCATCACCCCATGTGGCACATACTGTTTTGTACGGATGCCTTTCGGATTAAAGAATGTCGGTTCAAAATTTGCAAGAGTAGTTCATCACGCTTTTGAGCCGCAAATACACAGAAATGTGGAAGCCTACATGGATGACATAGTGGTCAAGAGCAAGGACAGGCAACTCGATTCAAGATTTGATGAAACCTTTGCAAATCTGCGCAAGATCAACCTCAAGCTCAATCCCGAGAAGTGCGTGTTTGGAGTTCCTCCGCAAGCTTCTCGGTTCTTCGTGTCTCAGCGGGAATTGAAGCCAATCCCGACAAGATCAAGGCCATTGAGCAGATTGAAGCACCAAAGCGGTCAAGGATGTACGAAGACTTGCCGTTGCATAGCTGCTCTCAAAGAGGTTTATCTCTAGGTCTGCTGAGCGCGCCCTTCCATTTTTCAAAATTTTGAAAAGGCGGTCCAATGAAATGGACTCGAAGCGGAGGCTGCGCTGCAGACTTGAAGAGATACCTGCCCTCCACTCCAAGATTTGTCGACTCTAAACCACAAGAGAAGTTGTTTGTATTTAGCGGCAACCAATCAAGTGGTTAGTGCTGTTAGTAGCGGAGAGGGAGGCAGATGATGAGTCATGCACCATGGCGTAAGCGCCCAGCGACAAGGTGGGTCTTCAACGACAAGCTCGTCCCGACAAAGATGTATCTCCAGGAGCATGAGAAGACGAGAAAAGGATGGTGCAGTACCAGTTTACTTTTGTCGGGCCTTTCGCAGGGGCTAGGTCGAGGTACTGGTGTGCGTGGTTGCTTTTCGGCCTTCTCATGGCCTCGAGAAAGTTGCGCCATTACTTCAAGCACATGAGATCACAGTCGCCACTGCTTCTCAAGAGGATACTGCAAAATCTAGAAGCAACAGGCAGGATTGTCGAGTGGGCGCTGGAACTGTCAAGCTTTGGTCTCAAGTTTGAAAGCACTTCAACTATCCAAAGCAGAGCATTGGCAGAGTTCATAGCAGAATGGATGCCAACACAGGACGAAGAAATTCCAGAAATGAGCCTCCCCGTCAAGGAAGCAAGCAAAGAGTGGCTGATGTACTTTGACGGTGCCTTCTCGTTGCAAGGCGCCGGTGCCGGCGTGCTACTTGTCGCCCCCACCGGAGAGCACCTCAAGTACGTAGTCCAGATGCACTTTCCCAAGGAGCAAGCAACGAATAATACTGCAGAGTATGAGGGTTTGCTTGCCGGTCTCAGATCGCAGCGAGACCTTGGGATCAAGAAGCTCATTGTCGTGGGTGACTCACAGCTTGTTGTCCGCCAAGTAAACAAGAATTATCGAGTCCGCTGATAGAAGCTATGTTTATGAAGTGAGGAAGCTAGAAGAGCACTTTGACGGCCTACAAATGGAATATATTCCAAGAGCTCGAATCACATTGCCGATGGCTCGTCTAAGTGCGCCGCAGACTTAAGTTACTCGTGGAACCTGTGGATCTTCGTGCTCGCCGACTCAACCAACTGTAGCACCATCAATCGGATAGAGCAAGAAGAGGAAGTTGGTTTCTGGTGGCTACTTTCCGGCAGAGCCCCCAAGCCGCCGCCAAGAAGGTCCCCAAGATCAACGCCGATATCACTGAGGAGCAGTCTGCTCGACAAGCCTCAAGGTTTGTTTTCTGAAGCGACGCCCCGACAAGTTTTGCTCCGGCAAGCTTGCCGAGGATCATCCAGCTCCGGCTGAGCCGCAGGTTCTGGCCGTAGAAGCGGATGTTCCCGTAGCAGCATATGTTCCTTTAGTCCTTGTTGTCGAGCCGCAAGCTCCAGCATGGGCACAGCAGATCGTCCATTTCCTTTAGACAGGAGAACTTCCCGAAGAGCAAGAAGAAGCGGAAAGAGTAGCCCGGCAGTCAAGTATGTACCAGTTTGTAGACAGCATTCTGTACAGAAGAGGACTCAACGGTGTGAAATTGAAGTGTATTCATCGGGAAGATGGACAGAAGCTGTTGGCAGAGATACATGGAGGCATATGTGGTCACCACATTGGCGCAAGAGCACTTGCCGCAAAGCCGGCAAGGTTTCTTCCGCCGACAGCCCTCCAGATGCAACCGCACAAGTAACCAGTGTGAAGCGTGCTAGTTCCATTCCAAGCAGATACACCAGCCAGCTCAAGCTCTCCGCACAATACCTTTATCCTCGCCATTTTGGTCCTGGGGTCGACATCCTCGGCCCCTTTCCCCGAAGTTGTCGGGGCTTTGAGTACTTGTACGTCGAATCGACAAGTTCACAAAGTGGCCGGAAGTGGAAGCAGGAGGAAGGTGACAACACGCTCAGCAATCAAGTTCTTCAGTCGATTGTTTGCCGCTTTGGGATTCCTAACAGATCATCACCGACAATGGCACGAATTCACGAGCCGCACCTTCATGCAAGACGCCCAAGATCTTGGCGCCAAAGTTCGCTTCGCTTCGCTTGCTCATCCGAGAAGCAACGGTCAAGCGGAGAGGGCAAACGCTGAAGTGCTGCGAGGGCTCAAGACCGTAACTTTCGACAAAGGCTACACAAGTGCGGAAGAAACTGGATTGAGGAGCTGCCGGTGGTTCTTGGTCGATCAGACGACGCCAAATCGAGCCATCGCCGACACCTTTCGCCTAGTCTATGGAGCAGAGGAAGTTCTCCCCACGGAACTCGTGATACGGGTCACCCGAGTGCTCGCTATGATGAGCTTGAACAAGAGCAGCTGCGATAAGATGACATGCTGCTCCTTGAGGAGGACCGCTCAGCCGCCAGATGAGCTGCTCGTTATCAGCAAGCTTTGCGCCGCTACCATAGCCGCAGTTAGTGCCGAAGTCTCGAGGAAGGCGACCTTTGTTCTTCGCGCGCTCAGTCCGCCAAGAATTCCAACAAGTTGACGCCAAGTGGGAAGGCCCTTATCGGGTGAGATGAGTCACTAGGCCTGGCGCTGTCCGCCTTTGAGACCGAAAATGGCATTCCGTGAGCAACTCGAATATTGAGCATCTTCGTAAGTTTTACCTATAGCGCGTTGCCGGAACCTGTTCCGCAACCACCTTTTGTACGAAGTCTTGCCCATGTTGCATGTAATCCTTGTACAAAGCCGGGCGCAGACCCCTGCAGCATCAAGAAGCTCATGTGCTCCGCACATCTTGTCGGGCCATGCTTTCTCGCCTTTTACTTTGCATGTATTATCCGACACTTTGTGCAGCACCTATTCCGTAAGCAATCACGAGCCATGTGGCTCCATATCTTTATTTTTCTTCTTTCTTTCTCAAAGAAGAGAAGGTTCCTCGCACACAAGTTTGCCGTGGGGAAGGAGAAGAAGAAGATAATGCTGTGGATCAAGGTGGTGCTCGAAGAAATTTTGCCTTAACGGGAAGCAAACGACAGAAAAGCTAAGTTGCCAAAGTTTGAGCAATCAGTTTTAAGTTTTAAGTTATCTTCCTCAAACGACCGTGCTTTTGTATGAAAAACCTGCAGCGCCAAGGAACCAACTCAGTAGCTAGTTTGCGCTCTTACTTTGTTTCGAGTCCGCCAACAACTCAAGTGAGCTGCAACTAGTCGCGACAAGGTTGCTTGTCGGAGGCGGCACCGCCACTGGGTCAGCCGACGCTCAAAGACTTCAGCCATGCAAGGGTGCCCACGCCGACAAGTTCCCTAAAAGTGTAGGGAAGAAACATACAAGGAAAGGACCCAAGTAAAGGAAATAACATAGCAATTACTAACTGAAATAGAGTTATATTACAAGATAGCTTGTCGCAGCTCTAATAAATTGTTCTCCTAACATGACCAGCGGCGCATAAGGAAAAGATAAAATGGGCAACCTAGTTCACGCGGGTCGCCATCGACTCTCTTGATCCCGCCACCCTGTCCACAATGGGTGCGACAAGGGCCTTGAGCGCCTAACGCCGCAGCCAGCGGCAAGGACTTGAGGATCGCTGGCATGGCCGACGCTGGATTATGGAAGGCCACCTTCATCAAGACATTTCCAAGAGCCCTCAGACAGATTTGGCGCGACTCGCCGCCAGCTGCTTTGGGATCTCCTCCCGAGTCACTGGAGAGCCGCCACCACGCCTTTGAAGAACAATGCTGAGCTTGGCGCTGGGTTGAGATGCTCGCTTCGGAGGAGTACCCGAGATCCACCATCCCCAGCTGGCCACCGCCTTGTCGATGGCGGCGACAGATTTACAAGACCCTCGGTCCAAAGGCATCACGCTCTCTCAAGGTGTTATGGGAGGTTGTGGCACTCGACAAAGAACTCCTCGCCGGTCTTGATCTTCTCCAACAAGGCCACCTCCCGCCTCCTTGGCACCGCCCAGCGTCCGTGATCAAGGTGGTCGCCTTCAGCCAAGATCTGCCTTTGAGTCCTTGGCGGCGGCGAAGCCTTGCCCTCTCGGCGAGACGGCCGCAGCCGCCAAGAGTGTAGGCGCCTTCTCGGCCAGGCTTAAGCGCAGCAAGCTCCTCGCCGCTTCTCCGAGATTAGCCTCACCTGCGCCACCTTCGCCTCCAACTCTTTCTTGGCGGCCTCGGCAGCAAGCGCAACGCCCTTTGCTTCCTTGAGAGCTCCGCCATTGATTGCTCAGGCGCCGCAAGCTCTTCCTCATAGCTGTCAAGGTTGATCTTCCGCTCGCGCCCAACTCGCCTTCTTGTGCAGATAGCTTCGGCAGCCAGCCGCTGCTGCTCCTCGACTCAGCCTTCTCAAGGATGAAGGCTGTGCGCTTCAAGAAGTCGCTCCCGCCTTCCGCTTGCCCGGAGAGCTTTTGGTTGGCGCCTTGAGCTTTTCAACAGGCTTCCCAAACTGGTCCCGCCGCGATAAGTGCTTCTCGATTCCAGCTTGGTTTGTCGGGCGCAGTAGAGCGACAAGAGCTTCGCAGCAGCTGCCCTCCTCGGATCTCGCTGCCGCTGTTGCTTGGCTTGTCGACCAACGACAGCTCAGCGGAGGCGAGCAGCTCTTCGTCAAGGTCTCCTCGACCGTGCTCTGGAGCTCTATAATGGGCTTGTTGGGACACCCCGCAGGGTATTATCTTTGAAAGCCGTGTCCGCGTTATGAGGCAGATGGGAATTTGTTAATGTCCGGTTGTAGAAAACCCGGTTGACCTTAAATAAAATACACATCAACCAAGGTGTAACCGTGATGGTCTCTTCTCGCGGAGTCCGGAAGTGAACACGATGTTGGAGTTATGCCCGACGTAAGTAGTTCAGATCACTTGATCGCTACTAGTTTCACGCACCTGCTTTGCTTCTCTCCTCGCCTCTTTAGCGATGTAGCCACCATATATGCTAGTCGCTTGCTGCAGCTCCACCTACAACTCTGTCCTTCCTATAAGCTTAAATAGTCTTGATCTCTGGTGTGAGATTGCTGAGTCCCTGACTCACAGATTCTACCAAAACAGTTGCAGTTCCGACGATGCTGCAGGTGTGACGCAACCGAGCTCAAGTGGGAGTTCGACGAGGAACGTGGTCGTTATTATGTGTCTTTTTCCGATGATCGTGAGTGGTGCTCAGCTTGGGACGATCGGGATCCTGTGGAATTTGGGGTATCTTCTTTTATTTTGGTTCCGTAGTTCGACCTTGAGTGTTATCTGAATGATGGATGTTTATTTATGTATTGTGTGACGTATGATCGTAAGCCAACTATGTATCTCTTTCCCTTATGTATTACATGGTGTGTGAAGATTACCTCACTTGCGACATTGCTTTCAATGCGGTTATGTTTCTAAGTCGTGCCTCGACACGGGAGATATAGCCGCATCGAGGGCGCTATGTTGGTAATCGAGCCTTCCCGACTTAGGAGCCCCTACTTGATTGTTTGTCATGCGTTGTTGAGTCTAGAATGGATGAGGTATCCACGAGAGTTTTGACTCTCCTCTCCTCAAATTTCACTAAAAAAATTTTAGGATCACGCTGGTATCTTGGGATCGTTCGATGGTTTTGTGACGAGAACATTGTTCTTGGTGCCTCCCGACATTTAGGGTTGTGGCAGTGTCCCGGGAGTTGAGCTACGAGGTGTTGTCGCCACAATTTTATCGCTGCAGTTCTCGAATACCTGAGTTTTACCGACATCGAAATCTCTTTTGTGCGCTTGTTGGTGAGATAACCCGATAACCCAAAGATCGGGCGAAGCTCGAGTATTGCCATGACT